>JADRCD010208904.1:0-18798 GCA_019843815.1 Montemys delectorum
TAAATCCACTTTAACAGCATTATAGTAAAAAATATAACAAAATATAACAAAAATGTTCTCTATCATTAAGCAACTTAGGCTGGAAAGCAAGTGAATGAATGGTAGTATAGAAAAAGAACAAGGTCTGTTTGCTTTTCCAGCAAACCCACCTAACCACAGTGACTTGTCAGACTCCCCCAAGATACCAAACATACCCTGAAGGAGACTACAACACAGCTCAAATAACGGAGATAGAAAAACACATCATCAAAGTAGAAGCTTGGAAGGAGATAGATCCCAAAGTCACAATATCATGTAAAACAGTTCGTATATACAGTGTTCTCCATTTTAAACCTTCATGCCCAGAAAAGCTGTTTAAGAAAACATCTGTAGATCTAACCCTCTCTATCTGTGACCTGTTAGATTCTATAGGACTGATGTTCTCTTGGCCGGATGCAGGTGTTTAAGAATAAAGCCATCTTCATCCAAGTCTTCTTGGCACATAGAGACTTAGGTGTGTCCATGCCCAAATTGCAGATATGAACTAAGAACTTCATTTTACATGAATCAAAGAAATTGTTGGGAAACTCTAAGGCATCATGTGACCAAATTTAAGCCTTTAGAAACAAGTAAATGTTGGAGTGCTTGGCTTAATCATGAACAAAGCAAGTACTCGCTTTTAAGGCTAACCTCCCTCTATTCAGTACTAGGCTTCCACTGTGTCTAGTCATTCTCCTGTGATCTGCTTGTCTTTATTTAGTTTTAGTCTTGCATAGGCTGTTCAGAAATAGTTCCGGTTTCTTGGAGAATACTAGATCAACAGGGCTTGAATCTCCAGCTTGCAAGCTATAGGAACTTCAGTCATTTACCTAAATCTGTGTTGACGTTTCCTCTTAGTAACTTAGCCCATACCTCCTGGTGCTTGAGAGCTTAAATGAGAACAGGACTCCTCCACAACATCGAAGGAGAACCTGCTTTTCTTTCCACAGTACATTGAAGTTCAAGGTGACGAACCAAAGCTTCCAATACGAAAATGATAAAGTACAAAGCCAGTCAAGCTTGCCAAGTAAGTATGAATAGCTCCTTAGCAAAAACTTTCCAGAAAGGTAGTGGTCATTTACTATTCAGTTACAGTTTTAAGAAGACTTTAAAGTCAAATGCCAGGAGACACATTTACTGGCAGAAGCTCGTGGAGAAAGACTTGGAAATGCAAAACTGTACCATGAAGCCCACGGTGGCTTGCAGTGTACTGTCACAGCTGAGACAGAAAGATTGCAGCGGGTCTAAGGGCAGTCTAAGCTACACAGTGAGTTCTTGAACAGGCTGGGCTACAGTGGAAGACCCTACCTCACAACATACAAACAAAAAGGCAGCGAATAAAACAACAATATCTTGTGCTAAGGTCCTACATATTCTCAGACTTTATGAATATCTGGGCCACAGGTGACCTTTAGTCTTGAAAGATCACTTTGGCGATTGCCAAACAGAAAGAAGGTAAAGAGAAAATCCATATCCCTCTGTCTTAGTCAGGGTTTTTTATTCCTGCACAAACATCATGACCAAGAAGCAAGTTGGGGAGGAAAGGGTTTATTTAGCTTACTTCCACATGGCTGTTGATCACCAGAGGAAGTCAGGACTGGAACTCAAGCAGGTCAGGAAGCAGGAGCTGATGTAGAGGCCATGGAGGGATGTTCCTTACTGGCTTGCTTCTCCTGGCTTGCTCAGCCTGCTCTCTTATAGAACTCAAGAATTCCAGCCCAGAGATGGCACCACCCACAAGGGGCCCTACCCCCTTGATCACTAATTGAGAAAATGCCCCACAGCTGGGTCTCATGGAGGCACTTCTCCAACTGAAGCTCCCTTCTCTGTGATAACTACAGCCTGTGTCAAGTTGACACACAAAACTAGCCAGTACACCCTCCCATCTGTGGCACAGTGTCTAAAAGCTCCTATTCATCTGAAAGTGCTAATACAACAACCACGCATCTCTTTACATAAACTGTCTTAGTGAGATAACTTTTCGTTTTCATATTCAGCCAGAGATGGAAGATTAGACATTTTGGTTCAGTATACAAAGTCAAGCATGGGAACAGTCAGGTTCAAATAGTGTCTTTTAAATGAGAATTAAAGTGCCTCCTGGCCACTCATAAGCTCATGAGTATTGGTACATCTTTTGGTGGGACTGTTTGGGAAGGATTAAGAGGTGTAGCCTTGTTTGAAGAGGTGAGTCACTGGGGGTGGGGGATGGGCTTTGAGATTTCAAAATTTCATTCAACTCCTACTTGGCATCACTCTGTCTGGTGATTTGTGTCAAGATGGACGCTCACAGCTACTGCACTCAAATATGATGCCGTCCTGTCTACCTTCCTCCATGTTCCCTAACACGATGGGCATGGACTCTAACTAAACCTCTGAAAATGTAAGTCCTAATAAATTCCTCATTCTATAAGTTGGCTCAATTTTGGTGTTGTAAGCAGAGTACAGATTTTGGACAAATAAGCAAAAGAAGAGAGGCTTAGATCCAAGAGGCAGGAAAGATAAGAGTAACAGAAAAAGGAAGGCGGTGGCAGGCTGTAATGGCATCTAGAGTAGAAAGTCACTTTATGAATCCACAGAATGCCATTCTTGGCCTCCAAAGAAATGTTGGCATTTAAGTGAGAGGCCACTCTCAGTGTGACTTCAGTGAGGTTAGGTGTCCAGGGCATGTCTGTGCATATCAAACCTAAAAATTTTTGAGTGTTAAGTGGTCAAGAGGCTGAATAATGGCCAAGAGGAGAATGCCACCTCATGACCTGTTACTTAGAATGTTTCTTCCATGTTAATACTTTGAGCATCTTTAGCATTCAGTTATTAAGCCATCTGACTTAAGTCATTATTATTAATAGGTAGTCTTGCAACTACTGCAAAAATATTGTTATACAATAAAATATAAATCTACAGAACCATTTTGAAGATTGTTATTTTATATAAATAGTTGGTTTACTTTTTTAAGATTTCTTTATACATACATATACATATACATATGTGTGTATGTATGTGTCTGTGTATATGTATGTGTGTGCGTGTGTGTTTTGCCTGCATATATATCTGTGTACCACATGTGTGTATGGTGCCCATGGAGCCACAAGAGGGTATTAGAACCTTGGGAATTAGATTTACATAAGGTTGTGAGTTACTATGTAGGTGTTGAGAACTGAAGCCAGGCCCTGCTGTAACGGATCTTCACTGTTCCTATACCAAAGTAATTCAGTTTTCTGGGCACACAGGTAGAGCTAGGCATACAGATTTGCACCACTAAAGATCATTTGTAAAATTAGTTACACCCTCCCTAACTTATCAGTTCCCATTCCCCGATGACATTTTCAGGAATTTGTTGATCTTCTTTGGCTCCCCAAATAATCTCCACCTGCTCTACACAGGAGAGGGTGATGGCCTCTCCTACATCCCTCAGAACATAAGAATTATCAGGCATGAATTTTTTCAAAAGCTCATATACTCTTCCTCTTCTTGAGGACAACCAATATCATTTTCCTCTCTCTCAAGTATCACCTCCAATGCCACACACATATGTACAGTATCAAATATCATAAGGAAGACAGTCAGCTATTAGCCCATCAGTTTGCCTGCCCATACTTGATTTTAACTACCATACCCATAGGGATGTATGACTCCTTTTTCTGTTCTGGATCATTCTATTTAGTTCAGATACTGTTATCCAAACGACAGAGAAAGACATGGGTTTATATGTTGCAGAGTCACTCTCAACTCAACAAATTGGAAACTGTCCTCATTTCTGCTCTTCTCTTTAGATTACCATTCCCATAGAACTATACCATCGTCCACTCCTAGCTTCTCCATGTCTTTTAGTAAGCTCTAATTGACTTACTTCCTCATGGTTTAGTCACTGTTTTTAAGGTACAAGAGATTGAATCGAGAACCTGATGCACAGACTCATCAATCCTCTCTTGCATTTTCATGTTGAACAGGATCTCACTAGGTCATCCTACCTGGCCTTGCACTGGAGACCTTACAACCTCAGTCTCCCGAGTAACTGTGTTAGGGGCTTATATAAGTGAAACAGGCTAGTCCAATATTTTTTATTCTTCCTTTAAGTAATATCAGCGTCCCACCAGTCTCCTAATTCAGTTCCCACTTCCCCTCTTCCTCTACAAGCAGCCATTGTGTGTGAGTGGGCCAAGCTATACCTACACAGATAGTACTGTCTTACCTATAAGCTGAATACTACACTTTCACATTTAAAAACCTTTTCTCTGCTTCCTGATCTGTGGAGACATAAGCCAGCAGCCTCACATTCCTGACACTACAGCCTCGAGCTGCTCACACTGTGACCCACCACGATGGGCTTGCATCCTCACCCCTCAGAGCTGGTGAGATAAATTGCTCCTCGTTTATGTTGCTTCTCACCAAATATTTGGTCAGAGTGCTGAGAAATGGTGCCCATTCCAGAAAAGTGGTACCACGAAGTGCACTCACTGGTGTGATACACCTTGACCATGTGACTCAGAGGCCCTGGAACCTCTGTGTGGAAAGAACCTCTGTGTAGAAAGAATGTGGAAGTGTTCGGAGGGGCTGTGCAAGAGAGAAGCTCTAGAATGTTACTAATAGGCTGTTTTGGTATAGGTATGCAAGTCCAGGAAGCCAACAGAAAGATGGGTAGTGGAAAACAAGAACTCTATTAGGAGCTATTCCCAGTATATGCTGGCAAGGAATCTGCCTGTGTCCTAAAACTTAAATGAAACTGTACCCAAAAATAATGGATTAATTGATTTGGCAAGGAAAATCTGAAGACGCAACACTAACGATGTGTCATAGTTATTGTCCTTTATATTTATCTAGATTTACAGTGAGATGCAGCAGAAAGTGGAGCACAAAGATATGGAAAAAATGCCTCTCAATGAGAGAAAAAGAAACAGCTTAAACAAAACTGTGAAAAATGAGCACAGGGCAGGCAAGGACAAACTGGCTGTAATTATTGAGGAAGTCAGTGCCTCTCGGCTGAGGTACAGCTCAAATGATAGAGCACATAACTATCATATTGAGGTCCCGGGCTCAAACCCCTGCAATGAGGGTATGGACATTCAGGAAAAACCAGAGCTTTGCACTGGACAGTAGTAGATGATATGAGGACAAGACACCGAGACATTCCAAGCTCCAGAATGGAACATATGTAAACTCATTTGAAAACCTTTTGTTTGACATGAGAGTTTCTAAAAAAAAAAAAAAAAAAAAAAAAAAGCCTGAGGACATCCTGAGCTAGGCTGATGAGGGAAGTCTTTTCTCAGGCTCAGCCACAGAAGAATACAGAGGCAACTCAAGCAATGGTCCAACTGCACCAGGCTACAGGTCAAGCAATAGCAGAACTTAACATTAGTCACATAGCGCTGGTTTTAAAGGAATGCAAGACTCAAGAGTAAGGAGTTGTGGAGACTTGTGCCAGAGTTCTAAACATCCTTTGAGGCCTGTAGCATGGTGGGATCCCTAACTGGGGCTTCTGTGAGGGAGCCTAGGTTGCAATGAAGATCAGGGATATTAGAGATACCAGAGATGTAAGATGTTCACTGGGTAAACTACAGAGGATGATTGAGGAAAACAAGCTCAAGAGAGAAACCGCAGATGTAACAGGCCACAGAGTTTGCAGAAATGACTGCTCAATGTTGCTTAAATCCAGATAAAGCCATCGAGAGCTCCAAATACTGGAGAGGGTTTGGTGTTCAGCCTGGTAGACTTCAGTCTTGCTTTGGTCAGATGTTTCTGGCCTAGGCCCCCATTTCTCCATTTTTGAATGGTTATACTCTCTGTGCTACTGTAGGATTTTGGGAATTGACAAGAGTCTCCCAGTTCTGAGATACTGAGTCTCAGAAGAAACTGAATCATAAATCGTATTGACTATTAAGACCTTGGAGACTAAACGCATTTTCTATTAGGAGGTTAAAATATAGAGAGGTTTAGTTGGAAATGGAGGACTCACTTATGTTGCAGGATTTTCTCTGTCCAATTACATTATGGCAGCAGGAGGCCTGTGATTGGACAGGGAAAGGGAGACAGAGCTAAGAGTTGCAGAGACAGAGAGCATGGCAGAGAAAAGAAAAGGAGAACGGAGGCAGACGTGAACCAGCATGGCTGAAACCAGCCACAGGTAGTGATGACGTCATAAGGTTAGAATAATTGCGATAAAGCTTTTATCATCATCAATTAGCTCTGAAATTATTGTATTGGCAACTTGTAAATTGTGATTTTTATTGCTACATAAATCTGATTGGTTAACTATAAGCATTAAGAGGTGTGATCTTACTGGTTTACTGGGTATCGTGATATCAAACCGTGAGGTTGGCAGCTGAATTTTGTTACTGGAATGTGGGACTGCTGATGGCAGAGAGGGACTGAGGTCCAGGGAAAAGCAAGCCAGACACTGCAGGGCAGGGGGAGGCAGGAAGGGATGGGGGGGGGCCTAGCTAGAGAGAGTTGCCAGTGGCTAGAGCATGGGAGTGTGGGTCTGGCCTTGCTAGGTAGTTGGCGGGATGAGTGAAGCAGGAGTGTGGAGAGTTGGTGGGTTCTCATTTTTTAATATTTCCTACAACACCCTTAAACATGGATAACACACCATCCATGAGCGTGGAGCCCAGATGGAATAACAAAGTGGGGAATGAGATAGCCTGATGCCTAGCTAGTGTTCATCTCTCTCCACTTCCTGGCTGTAGATGCAGCATGACTAGCTACCTCATGCCTGCCAACCCCATAGTTGTGCTCTGGTCTCTTCAAGCAGTAAGCCAAAATAATTCTCTCTCTTGGAGCAAAAATTCCTTCACTGGTCCCCCAAATTAAGATTTGAACCTAAAACTACTATGCCTGACCCAAATCTGTTTGATAACTTATAATCTACCCCATGCTCTACTGGACTATATGGACACTCCTATACCAAGCCTGTACCTCAAGCAATAGAATTTTCATATCACACTAATAGTTTATAGACATGCTCCCTGATAATTTGCAAGCTCTTCAAATGCTAATATAACATCTTATTTACATCTCTATCCTCATCACTGGAACTGATTAGCAATTTAATAAATATAGACCATCAAATCTCTTCAAAATAAATAACTCTACTAAGCTACTTTTGCTGTCTTTTTAAACATCTTTTCAGGAAGGTTACTATTTTTCACAGGGTTTTCTTTTTTTCTTTTTTTTTTGTTGTTGTTGTTTTTTAGCAATTCAAGGTATGTTTGACAAATATTGGCACATTTCTCTGTTCCTCATGACTGAAAAATAAGGAAAGAGAGAGGATAATAACGTTATAATGGAGAAATATCCTTAATTCGTATAAAGAGAGCTTTTGTTATCCAAATGGCATATTAACCAATCACACCTGAGCTTAGAAAAGCTATGCTTACCTTCCACGCATCGACAACCCTCTTGTAGCACCCGTGCATACATATCCACTTTGGATTGAGAAAGCAGCTGGTCCCCAGTCAGGTATGTGTTGTGAGATGAAGCAATGTAGTAGTTGCAGAGGGGCTGATCCATGTCTTGGTACACTTCATGGTGCAAAGGGTTAAATACATCACAAGCAGGGCTACGCATGAAGTTCGTGAAGCCTTCAAAGGAGAGAGAGAAATGCTTCACTTTCACGAGTGTCTATGTAACTGATGCCAACAGAGACAAAATGGTCAAAGAGTACTCATAAGCAAATATCAGGGCAATGCTTGTGGTGACACCTGGGGCAAATGAGAGATCTGCCTAACGACAAATCAAAAAATATGACTTCGGGGAGCAGCCATTTAAATATATCCTTCAGAAAAATTAACTGACATCTTAACAAAATTGAGTTGTCATGACAAAAGCATTTATTATTAAACTCAAGCTATGCTTACATAATTTGCCCTGAGAGATGATCGGTGTCATATTATAGCCATATTAAACCTCAATCAACCAGCAGCTGATAACTTGTTACAATGTCTGAATACCACTACATGATAAAGACTAAGGCCAAACTTTAAGTACGGCCTAAATTCAGATGGTGACTGACTATTAAACTTGTTTTGGAAAAAATACTGTCAATGATTTTCACATAAATAGCTTTAAAATAAAGCTTTGTTTGTGTAGAAATGGACAGTTGTTCTATAAGCTTTGCTTAAAGCCCGAGTAGAAGAGGCAGCCGTCATCATGGAATTTATAAAGGCAAATATAAGTGACCAGAAATTGGTCATTATTATGACAGGTTGTGTCAAATCTTTGAGACTCATTTGGTAAAATCCAATCAGTAAATGTCCTCTGAGTCTTCATAATTTCTTCCTGATGACCTTTATGCTTATAACGAGAGACCACATTTAATTGCATCTTTAGGGGAAGCCTCAAGAATAATATTCATACTTAGGCACAGTCTTAAGAGGTCCAAGTTAGTTTGTCTTCTGTTTTTAAAATAATTTTAATGATAGAAAATTTTAAATTATTCCTTTTTCTTTTAATTCTCTTTCACCCCAGTAAATAAGTACTTGACATTAAAGATTCCTTATCAAGCTAGGTATGGTGATAAGAGCCTGATTCATACATGCATGTGTAAACACACACAAACACACACACACGTGTATACATACACACTCAGACATACACTTGCACACAAGCCAGGTATGGTGATGTGAGCCTGATTGCTACACGTACGTGTATACACACACACACACACACACTTGCACACAAGCCAGGTATGATGATATGAGCCTGATTGCTACACACACGTGTATACACACACACACACACACACACACACACACACACACTTGCACACATGCATGATGGAGCAGAGGAATTCCAGAAGTTAACAGTCAACTGTAGCTTTACATGTTCTTGGGGAAAGTTGTGTTGCCCTGAAGTCTTCAGCTAAAATGATCTGTTCTGCTTGAGAAATCCTATAGCCTAATTTTTTTCTCTACATATTTTAAAAGCATACAGCTTATACACACACACAGCTATATTTATACCATGTTTGATGTATAAATCCTAGGGGTTAGCTTTTTAGACCATAATGATAAGTAAATTATTTAATTTCTTTTGATCTTACTTTCCTTAGCTACTAAATGAGGTGGTAATATTGACAAGAATTCCATTTCTAACAGTTTCTAAAATTCTACCAGTTGGGAAAAACAAACCAATTCCTAGCATTTTTTTTAATGTTTATTTTCAAGTCACTACTTTTGTAGATTATTTGTTTGGGAGCTAAATTTTCCTCCTGCAATCACCAGTACATGACAACTTCCAAAAAAAAATTATCCATTTGAGCAAAGTCCAAATATTTCTTGGCACTCATCACACACAATGGTAGTTTAAGGGGTACTGCAGAAATAAAAGGAAAACAAAACCAGAGATCTGCTTTGCAGGAACATATATGCTTTCTGGGCTTCTACAAGTATTTCCCAATTTTGCTTCCTAAGAACCATAATACAATTTAATGTGGAAGGTAGGAAAGAGAGAGAGAGTAGGGCCACTGGTTACCTTCTATACCGAGGACGTTTTTCACTTTGTTTTCTTCAGAAACTTCAAACTTCTTTATGATGTCGAGACAATAGTCCAGTGTCACATTACTCATCTAAAGAAAGCAGAATTGAAAGAAAGCACCTGCAACTTCATGAGCCATGTCCCTCTATACTACAGCAAGATGTGCTGACCAATATCCCCTGCTTCATGGTTCAGGGCACTCCAGGAAGCACTGTCTGGAGTCTTCAGGCTCCTTTTTCCTTTTATCTTTGGAGGATGGTTATGATCTTACCCTGCCTAGGCACCCATCAGCTTTAGTTAGTGAGCACGCCCCTTCAACTCTAAGACGAATGCACTCCATGAAGGAATAGAAGAAAACAAATGCAAAACCATTGTCCAAACCCACGCGCAATGTAGAAGCTATCTGCCAAATAAGTGATTTTTACATAAAAGACTGAAGTGTGATAATCACAAGTAGGTGTAGAAAGAAAATCATGGTCCATCAAAATAAGATGTTTTCTAAGTAGGTTCAGCTACATGGGCATTCTTGAAGAGTCTTCCACTGAGTAGTCTGCTATGAAGATTCAGGACCACAAAAATGAGAGAAAAAAAATGAGCCAAGAAAAGATGGCTGAGAAGTGAGCACAACAAAGGACCCAGCAACTGTGTGGCTTTTGTTCAGGCCAGCCAGTTTACAGAAACCGGGTGACTACAAAAGCCACTCCCTTTGGCACTGATACCCGACAGGGCAGGAGTGAGGTTCGGGGAATGCTTTAGGGGAACCTTTTGTAGCACCAACAAGGTAGTACATGCTCTTCTCACTGTCGGCCTCAAGGCTGCTGCATGCATATATACACAATAAGGGAAAGCACACTCTTTAGAAATAGTTTCTTTAAATAGCAGCATAAAGAATAAGGGCAGCCTTGGGACTGTAGCTCAATGGTAGACAGAACACTTGCCTAACATTCAAAAATCGGGGATCCCCAGAACCCAAAAAAAGAAAAAGTGATACTCTTATTTTATTTTTATTTTATTTTTTTGAAAAAAATCCATTTGCTCAGGAATATAACAGTGATCTTTTAAAATACTGATAAATAGGAGCTGGAGAGATGGTTCAGTGGTTAAGAAAACTGACTATTCTTCCAGAGGTCCTGAGTTCAGTTCCCAGCAACCACATGGTGGCTCACAACTATCTGTAAAGGGATCAGATGCCCTCTTCTGGTGTGTCTGGAGACCGCTATAGTGTACTCATATAAATAAAAATTTTAAAAAAATCTTTAAAAAATACTCATGAATAATGATAAGAGAAGCCAATCTTGTGAGCCAATATGAAATAATGAATACTAAAAACATTGTATTTATTATAAGTTATATTATATCCCTCCAAGATTCCACTGTCTTTAGGCACAACGAGTTTTAGTAAAATAAAAGTTTTTTTTAATTAAATCATCCATTTAATAGGACTTAATATGAAAATATGGTTAAGTAAACAAAACTGTAAAGCCCTCAAGGTACTCTAGAGATGCAGAAGGCTGTGAACAGCTCTTTACCTTGTCTACTATGAGCTAGACTTAACACACCTATAACTTTATGCACCATGAAAAGACTGAGTTTCCTTTGCAGCTATTCAGGTATGAGTCATTCGTTCTAAGGTACACTCAGGCAAACCACCAGGAGCCCATGAGATCTAAAGCAAGGTACGCACAACAAACTACGCATCATTCTAGAAAAAAGTTCACAGTAGATGAGCAGGGAATTCATTACCCATGAGACGCAAACCAGAAATAGATTCTTTTTTTTTTTTAGAAATCATATTTTAAAAATATTCACCATATTAATGAAAATATTAGTAAAGACACCACAAACCTAAGACAGTTTTAGAAATAACTTTCTCTCAATTACAGTGTGAAGTACTCTGTTAATGAGAGTTGCAGGTCAGGTGAATCCACTCTCATCCAGCCTCAAGCCTTCTCATGTAAGTAGCATCTCAGCAGGATGACACAATTTTATTTCTATGCCTCACTTTACAATGCCTGTTACACGTGCATATTGCTATAAAAGCAAGATACTGAGTACAACCATCTTTGTTCTTAAATGTGCACAATGTGCACAGGTGCGTGCTGTGGGAAGTGGAAGAAGCCCTGAGTCTGTTGTTGTGAGTCCTGAGTCAATGTGTGCTGTCAAGAGAGGCATGTATTATTAATCACTAAGCCATCTCTCCAGCCCCTACAACTGTCATCTACACTTCTCAGTTTATAGATAACACAGCTGATGTAGAGAATAATTAAGTAGTATTGCAAAAGTCCCAGAACTGTAAGAGGCAAGAACCAAGGTTCACATTTGGACCTTCTAGATTTTAAGTCTAAATCTTTTATATAGGTAGATAGATAGATATAGATAGATAGATAGATAGATAGATAGATAGATAGATAGATAGGTAGATAGATAGATAGATAGATCTAACCCCTTGACATTGTCTTCATTTCTACTAAAATATTTGAAGGCTGTTTGGCTTTTCAGTATAGCTGAAATTTATGAATCGTTTGAAGGTGTTACAATTTTCAAACCCGTTACTGGACTCCAATTTGTTGCGTTTTTAAGAGTGGATTCATTCTGTTCTGTTAACTACTGTATTTTAAAATTATCTAGAAGAGGCAAAGTCCTCATGTCATAGGTAAACACACAATATAGATGAGTTATAGGAACCAGCAATCAATCTATAAAAGTATCCATATTCTGACCCCGCTTATCCTCAGACTTGTTAGTTCCCTAGAAACACATTTCCAGTGAGAGAAATTCCCACAGTCAGTGGAGTAAATGATTACATTTCTCATGGCCGCGTTTCCCTAGCACATCAGACATACAGCTGAAACAGAATTTGCAAATGTTTATATTGCTAAACTTATTTTCATCTGAATAACTCAGCCTATTATTAAGTAAGTCAAAATTGTGATATTAATGACTGAGTTCAATTTCCTTTGATAAGCTCAGACTCTTTCATCCAAAGACAACAAACAAAGCTAATACTTAACATCTGGTTTTGAAACGGATCATCACCCTCCCCGTTGTGTTTATGTTCCTTTCCATTTGATACACGTACCTGTTGACTTACTATGCCGAACAACAAGGCTTTCCCACTTTGTCTATCATCTCACTGTGTACCTACATAGTGCTTACTAAATAATCTGGCCTTTAAACTATTCCAGCTATGCAAGCATTGCACACTGGTGACTACGCTGTGCAGTAAAATTTAATAGTCTACCACAAACACTTCCCATGAATGATTCTAATGGCACCTTGTTATATTTTTTCCATAACAGAAAGGGAAGACATGGCCTCGGAATTCCATTGTCCCCTTTAATAACAGTGCCTCTTCTAAGCTTGCCTGATTTAGAGCTTTAATGAGCTTCAGCACTGACTTCCATAAGAGATCTCTAACAAAGTCAGATGGCTGCATTTTGCCGCTGTTCTGTATATATTCAGTGACTTATTTTGCAAACACACCGGCGCGCGCGCGCGCGCGCGCACACACACACACACACACACACACACACACACACACACATCTGTTTTAATGGTTTAATGAGGCAGAAATTCTAGGTTGGAATCACCACTCCTGTGTTATTCCTCGGCTTCCAAGTGGTTTGGGGAAAGTCCTGATGTGCTTATGCCAACCTTGTTTATTCATCCTGCTTCAGGAAATTCAGTTAGCTTTGGTCTTTTCTCTTCCACTTTATTTTTACAATAATGAATCTGATTTGCATCAGAGTGGCTCATCTTCCACAGCACTCATGGTCCTCAACTGGCTTGCCTGGAGATTCAACTCTTTTTAAGCTCATGACTTTTTTTTTTTATTGCTTGCTAATTTCCTCTCAGCTCCTAGTCTGCTCTCCTGCCTCTGCTTCAAAAATCCTCACGCTGTTTATCTCTCTGCTCTCAAACTTAAAGTTTCTTGGAACTCCCTTTTCCCCATTGAATCTTTTCTCATGGTGTCTCATTTTCAGCTTACAGCTATAATTGTCTTATTCTGATGATGTAACTAACCAGTTTCTGACATTTCCTCTTTCTGGGTCTCCTCTATTCCACCACCACTAAGTTTCTTGTTTCAATTTGTTTCCAGTTTTTTCAGTAGTGCAGGATTTCCCCACTCACACGATTAACCTTGGCAGTCTTAGGGTTTGAGTGTAGAAGCAAAAAAGATGAAAAGAAGAGGGAGTGCAAAGAGCTCTAGAGAGGGCACAGTAGAACACAGGTGAGTAGGGGAAGAAAATAAACAGAGGGAGAATTTACTGGGATAAGGATGAGAAGAGGGGGGTGACAAATGACACTAAGGATGTTAAAATTATTTAAAGACATTTAAAATCTAGTCAGCAATCAGTTGGACAGAAGATCTGTGTTCATGAGCACAGCTCCTTCCTGGCTTTATTGTGGGATTCTTCGGCCATGCTGTGTTTGGCTTCTGGTATAAGTTAATATCTTCAGATGCCACACACACACACACACACACACACACACACACACACACACACAGTGTGTATAATATTCCACCGGGTGAGAATGGACTTGGGTAAAATAAGAATCTATTTATGGGCTAATATTTGATATCACATAATATGTGATACCACCTGTGGCCAGTAGTGCTGTTTTGCATTGCAACTGAGTATACTTTATAAGGTGAACAATCCTAGTGTTTATAACAAACTTGCATTTTAAAAAGATAATGTTTGGTGGCCCAGAGACCAGAATGCCTCAGGTCTGACCCGTTGTGCAAATCCAGTTTCAAAACTCAAATGCTATCAAGCTCTCTTACTAGACACTTTTGGTTGTCTTCAATTTTTATTCATTCTAAAGATGCAGAAGTGAACAACTTTCCACATAGTTCTGCATGTATTTAGCTATTTCTTTAGAATAAATGACTGAAAGTAAAATGTAGCAAAGTTTGGTATATTCTGAAAATTATGAGACTTATAAAAGTGCCATACAGAATAATTAAACCATTTACAAGCTAATACTATGATTGTTAATGTTCACTAAATTTATGGGTTAAAATAATAAGCTTTTGGCTTACTTTTGCATTTTTGATTACTAATAAGGGCAAAGTGTTTATAGGTCCACTGACACATGAATGCATTCCCCACATTACAGAAATGCAGTATTTCTTTTTTAGTGTGTTGCAAATACTTCCCTACCTTCTGATTCAGTTCTATGGTGTTTGAAATATGAGACCTTAAAGTAGCTATACATTAAAATGTTCCTGTGTGGTTTCTGTCTCCTGAATTACAGTAATGTAAATAAATAGATAGGTAGATAGAGAGATAGATAGAAATAGATAGATAGATATATATAGATAGATGGATGGATAGATAGACAGATACATACATACATACATACATACATACATACATACGTACATACATAAATTCATAGATAGACAGACGGACAGATAGATACATTCTTTCAAGTCCTGCCCATGTGTAAGTAGCTTCAAGCTAATTTAGAAAATTAAACCTGATACAGATTCTCCAGGGCAGACTTCACACAGCACTGGCTTTTGTTTCCCCTTCAAAAAAAATTTCCTGGCAGAACTTCAACACAAGCAGAAAGGGTAAGGAAATGCATACCCCTCAGCAAACGATGTGCACTATTGCCATTCAAATGGGTTGGAGTGATTCCACCAGTCTGGATGAAGTTAAAGCCACTAGATTTGTGTATTTTAATTTTAATTCTTCACATTGCTGCACTTCTGAATATCTCAGTTACATTCATCAAGATAAACTTTCAACCTGACAGCAGGAAAGGGGGTACCGGATGCCCTTTGCATAAAAAAGAAAACAAGGTTCAAAATCAAGAACAATGGGGATGAGCAGGTTAAGTACTACCTGGAGGGAAAGGAAACTCAAGACTGACAGGATTCCTGCAGAAAGCCAACCGAGATGCTCAGACATTGACAAGGCTTTGAGCAGGTGCCAGACCAAGGAGTTTAGATGCCGGGGATGGGAATCCTGGCTTAGAGAGAGCACCATGCCATGATTCTTTGTGCAGGTGGATTCTTAGAAATAATGCCAAGAGAAGGGTCTGTCAAGAAGACTCAGAGAAGCCTGCTTCAGGCCATCAAGGACTGATTTAACAGTTGCCCGAACCCTCCTTCAGGGTCAGACTTCCGATAGAATGACCCTAATTAGAGAGACTGTGCTTTTCTTCCCATTATCTGTGTATACACAACAGATGTATGGCAACTCGAGAACAGTCAAACAAAAGAAATGCATAGAAAGTGAGGCTGCAGAGACGTATCGCTTCTCTGGACATCTACCAAAAAGGCACCAGAATGCGTTTGAGCCCCAGGGCATTTTATTTGTGGATTGTCCATGATATAAGCATGAAGGTACAGACTAATGACATCATTTCTCAAAGTTATTAACTTAATCCCCAGCTCGCTCTCCCTTCCCAATGTCCAAAAGTGGAAATGGGAGCTCTCAACCTCTCATCATATGGATGAACTATTTGGAGGTCCAGAAAATTCAAATTTGAAGCGGACTGACTCACTGGAAGTAACAAAAGCTATCCAATCACTCAGGAAATCCTAAGGGTTTTAGTGGTTCATAAAAAACATCAGGGGACAAAAAGCACTTATTATTATTACTATTATTATTATTATTATTATTATTATTATTATTAAACTACATCATGGCAGATGTGGGAATGATAGGCCAAAGGGGAACTGGCACAGAAGAAAATTCCAGGTGTGTGTAAGTGATGACATTTAGGACGGGCTACCCTAATACACTGCACCTTGGAATGTGAAGAAATAACAAATGCAGAAAGGTGTCTCCGACTCCCCCCAGGCCTTTCCCTTTAAGCAGGTATTTACTCCTGGGAAGGACTTTCTGTTTTTTTCCCATGAGTTTCAGTGTAATACTCTCTCATTCAGAAGATATTCTGTATTTACCTACAGAGAAGGAGCCAAAGACACAGAGAAGTCAGAAGGGTCTGAATGAGCAGCTCTTGCCAAGTTCCTCTTCTGCTCTGAGTCAACAGCATGACATCCCAGCCCTTATCCACCATTTGCATCTGCCCGGTCTGCATGTCTGTGCAGGAGTTGTCAGACCTGGCATTGAACACACACAGGCATTCCCAGTCTCTCACATCTCCTTTTCCTTACAGAGTCTCCTAGTGTCATGAAAATTTATCCTAGAAATCTGTATATCTGTATTTTTTTTTCTTCTTAAAATAATTAAGATCCTCAAGTTGTTCAAAGGGTAAAGAAAATTTGTATTCTTTATGGAACTGTAAAACCTCATGGGTGCCTGCTCACTTCTAATCCTACATAGGCTCCTTGGAAATGACAAATCTACACAATTAAGTAAGCATAACAATTTATTAAAGTTAATACAGAAATTAACTAAAACCAACTATTTCCATTTCTACCCTAGTCCAGCCAGGGCAATATGACTATCAAGAGAATTTTAAGACTCGCAGACTTGTGAATGAGAGCTTATGATGGTTTGAACGAAAATACCCCCATCCAGGCTCACATGTTTGAATACTTGGGCCCCAGTTGGTGGAAATGTTTTGGAAAGATTAGGAGGTATGGCCTTGTTGAAGGTCTGTCCCTGGGGGTAGGCTCTGATGTTTCAAATGACTCATTTTCAGTTTGCTCTCTCTACCTTCTGCTTGAGGTTTAAGATGTGAGCTCTCAGCTATTCTTGCCTCCACACATTAGATCATTCATCACAGAGTCTAACTCTCTGGACCCATATGCCCAATTATGGTCTTGGTGTTTTATTCAGGCAATTAGAAAGTAGATAATACAGAGGTAAATGTGATCCGAGTCAAAGAAGCAAGGCATATATCCAGATCTGCTTAACTATCTTACCATATAGTCTAACAATAGCAAACAAACAAACAAATAACAAAAATAATAATATCCACTCACAACAATAAAGTGCTGACTGGCTTGAATTGAGAATAGAAAAAAAGAAACATCAGAAATCAAGTTGAATACATTTCACTTTAAAAAGCAAAACCAAGAAAGGCCTTGAAAACAGTTGGTGATTCAGTATAGCTTTCTTTGAAGTGAGAGCTAATGGGCTGTGCCTAAGCTAGTTCTCTCAGCATTGAAATGGAGTGGGGTCTCCGCAGTAAATTGGTTGAGTAACACCTTTTTCTACAAGTTCCTTGTCAGTTTGTCTGTACCTCTTCTTTATCTCTCTTACACATACACATGCCCAAAATTAGCACAATAGAAAAACAGGAAAGACTATGTGAGCAAATGTTCTGTTTTAGAGAGGGCTTTGAAACGAAATTTTAAAACAATGGAATAATTAAAAAGTAGAGCAGCTGATGCCACTTCTGCAGCGCAATCCATTAGCATGCAGTACTTTGATCCCCGATAAGCAAGCACACGGAAAAACAGGCACCTCTACTGCAGAGAAATGCCAATCAAGTAACCACTTCTAAGGTGTCACTCTGTGGGTCCACATCAGCACAGAAACAACTAATGATTTGCTTGCTGCTTCATTCATTATAGACAGGAAACAATCTTTTTACAGTATTATAAAGAAAACTTAGGGCTAAGACCCAGTAACTAAATTACAGAGAGAAAACACACAAATAGACAGTTTGCCAATTCCTTTCTGCTTTTTCTCATCCTCTCTAGACCGAAAGGTTGAAGAATCTAATGAGCTAATTTATCTACCCATAAAAAGTAATTCAAAACCTCCATTTAGC
The DNA here is from genome assembly GCA_019843815.1 of Montemys delectorum. Taxonomy (NCBI): domain Eukaryota; kingdom Metazoa; phylum Chordata; class Mammalia; order Rodentia; family Muridae; genus Montemys; species Montemys delectorum. The sequence goes on from JADRCD010208904.1 coordinate 18,193, forward strand.
TGTCATAAAAAGCACCTGTCCAACAAGCTCTGCAGCCAGTCCCACAACACCCAGAGGAAGCTCCACTCCCAGGCGCTCTGAAATTCTCAGGATCAGAGGTGAGGGCGACCCAACATCTGTCCCAACACCTGGAGTAACTGGGACCTGCAGGACCAGGCACACAGGAACTCCACCAGTAGAGTGGCTCAGGTTCCTTCCAGTCTCTCTGGGCTGGTGTCCTGAGCAGACCTCGGGCACAAGCTCTACAGCTAGTCCCACAACACTGAGAGGAAGCTGCTGCAAGCCCAAGGTCATAGGATCCCAAATTCACAGGGTCACAGAGACTGCCTGACTCTGAGGAGTTCTGATACAACTAGGATCACAGGAAGGACTGGCTCCAGTCAGAATTAGCAAGGGCAGGTAGCCCTAGAGATAACCAGATGGCAGGGGGCAAGCATAGGAAAATAAACAACACAAACCAAGGTCACTTGGCATCATCAGAACCCAATTCTCCCACCATAACCAGCCCTGTACACACCATCACACCAGAAACTCGAGATTCAGATATAAAATCACTTATCATGACGATGATTCAGGACCTTAAGAAAGACATAAATAGCACCCTCA
>JADRCD010208905.1:0-11947 GCA_019843815.1 Montemys delectorum
TTACGTTTGGCAACACATGAGTATCTACATAAACATTTAGATATACACATATGTATATAGCAATCACTCCAAGAGAGGCCTGAATTTGAAAAGGAGCAAGGTGGAGTGAATGGAGTTGGGGCAAGGCATGTCCAGAGGGAAGAAAAGGTGGGGAAAAGAACAATTACATTATACACTCAAACAAGGAAAGAAAAATTGGGGTGAAAGGACTGTTGAGACCTCATTATTTTATTATCTCCAGGGGATGACAGCTAAATTAACAATAACTTATTTTAGCATAAACAGTACTTCCTCTCCAGTCTCCAAGACCTAAGATTATATTTTTAAACTACAAGGGTACACACTAATATGCAAACTTCACCACACAGATGCATATAAGCTCTATTCATTTGATTGTTTAAACTTTCATCAGTAGAAAACATCTTCCTTCTTAAGACCTTATTATAAGTATATTTAACAAGATCAGACCCAAAAGTATTTTCATCCATTTTGGCAAACTATGAAAGCAATTTTTTATCTTAAAATATATATCTATGAGACCAGACTTTACAAGATACCATAAAAGTACCAAACTTACAGATGACTTAGGACTGATGGTACCCGCCTTTAACTTCAGAACTTGAAAAGCAGAGGCAGGCCGAACTCACTCTCTCTGTGAGTTCAAGGCTAGCCTGGTCTACAGTGTCACTTGTAGAATAGCTAATGCTCCACAGTGAGAGTCTGTTTCAGTAATGTCAAGAAGTATAAATAAATAATAACACACAAATAAATAGAACAGAAAGAAACACTAACTTTCAGAACCTGTAAAAGTAACAATGAGGAATGGAAAAGAGTTTGGAATCATTGGGTGGAATATTCATTCAAACCAAGAATTGTGATGTCAAGATAATTTTGCACACATCACAAATGCATATGTTTGTGAAACTTTAGATCAAGGAATATAACTGAATAAAATTTACAGAAATAAGCCAAAAGAACTGTATCACCAGGTGTTACTTACACTAACGACATAAAATTTATAATATACATTTCCATCATAACAAATCCAATCTTTATATTCATTGATAAGGAATGAGTATTTTTCTTTTTACCAAAGAACTGAAACAATAGCCTTATTTTATAAGACAAATTTTATAAATGCATCATACTATTTTTTATTAATGCTGTTAATTTAACAATAGGTAACTTTCATACTTAAAGTTTAAACCTGGCCAAAAACAGAAATGGTTTTATTTCAAGAGATTTTATTTCAAGCTATCTTCCTATAAATAACCTTATCAGAATCCATTCATGATCAGTTCAGTCAAGGGAAAGAAAGTCTAGCCCTGGAACTCACCTCACCCTAATTACCTTTCGGGCTTGGAAACAAGAAGTACATCAAAATAGAGAAAGTTCATCAAAGGAGGCAGCCAATCACTAAGTGAGCTGGAAAAAAATGATTCATGGGTCCAAAACACTTCATAAGTTAGGAGAACACACACACACACACACACACACACACACACACACACCAAACACGAACCAAAGCTTCTGAAGGATGAAGGAATCTCTTGTGTATCCTGTTAATTAGACAAAACCCAGCCTAACCTAGCACAAGACAGTCATCCAATGATAAATGTTATCAACCTGAATAATGCCTCTTTATGGGAATATAACTCTGTATTGTTATCAAAGCATTCCACACACATTAATCTTATTAGACCTCTCAAGAACTCTGTTGAACTCTGCAAAGAGGAAATTAAGTCTCCAGTAGATTAAGCAATTCCTACAAGGTCAAATATCGGAAGAAATATACAAACATTAAAAATGCACATTGTATTTTTTTTCACCAAAAAATGGCATTTCTCATACTCTATCATGGTTGAAGGGGCCAAAAACCTATACCTCAAAATTATTCAGACAAGAAAAACTCATAATCTTATATAATAGCAGAAAAGTATAAAAATATGCTATTATTTTAAATATAAATATATCAAAGGCTGTCATGAAGTTTTTGTATTTTAATAAAAATACCAAACTCTGGTCATTTTTGTTGACTCTGTCAAAGAATGATAATCTGTATTTGTATTTGGAGAATTTTGAATCTGCTTAATTAAAATTTAAAATGAATGTTCAATATCAACTCTGTGGAAAGCAAGGTAGCCCTCAGCTTCATGATGTTACTTCTTCAGAAGCTAGTCCACAAGGGGAGGAAAGAAAATAAATGAAATGTATGATAGGGTCTTTAAGGGCAATGCTTAACTAAGCCATTCACCTTAGCCCGCCTTTATCCTTCATGGAGTTGAGCATTAGAACCCCTTGAAAAATGCCTTCATCCAAGCATCTATGTCCAAGCTTGTGATCAAAATAAGAGAGGAAACTATCTCAAAGTTTGTCTTGACTCTAGAGTCTCATGAAAATAATACCCACAACCAGCTGGGCCTGAGAGTGACAGCAACATGTGAACCTATTTCAGGACTAACACGTATCTAATGTTTTCCACTTGGCCACGTGACCTGGGTGAACTCCAGTGAGCAGATTTGTGAACTTCATAGAAGCCACTGCTGTTTACTCCCAAAATGAGGGTGGTCATTGCCACCTGTGAACTTCAGGACCTGCTAATTTTCAGTGGTCTTAACTCCAAAATCCTTCAGGTTCTCCAGAAGTTCATAGGAGGGATCTTTTAATCTGTATGAAAGCTTGGATAAAAATAACTGAACTATAACAATACAACTGAAAGGAGCAATAGCGCCTATGAACTTAGGTCAACAGAAGGCTTTTTCCAAGTTTCTTGAACTTTCCTCTAAAATCAGCAGGAGAAGAAAGTGTGAAACATGAAGAGAAGGTAATGGTTTGGTTTGCGGCTCCTGAGATTTATCTTGGGAGTGCTTCCAAAAATGGCTGAAGTCTTTAACCGATAAGCTGCCAGGTAGAAAAGGTATGTCCTTAGTAAACATCAGGAGAGTACCTTGCCCGTGTTTGGGAGTTGTGAATGGGGCCTTCAGACTCTCTCAATGACACCAGAGAATTTTCTTTTACCTTCTTTTATTGCAGTTTGGAAACACAACGATGCTGCTTTGTTCAAGGGACCCAAGATACACAAGGCGCTGCACACTTCTGCAGAAACACATCCCACATTAAATTAAGTTAAAGGTGGTATTTGAAAAATAAATAAATAACGGAGTTCCAACTCACTGCAAATGGTACAGGAGGCCAGTAAGTAGGAAGCCTGTGAGAGAAGGGCTTCTTTTAGAAAGATGTTTTACAGGACTTTTTCTGCGTCATTAACTCTCCTGGAATCCTGAACATAACATGATGAATTTCCCTAAAAAGTAGCTACTGTTTAATTTTGAAGCACTTCAAAGAGCCACAGTAGAAGGAATCAAAGAAAACCAAAAGACTCAGTAGATGTGAAATTCGCCAAAGGGTAGAGAAAAAAAAAGGAAAGAAACATATAAGTTCTAACAGATTTTGACCATATACTCAAAATACCAATGATTATTTTGCTAATACAGTGTTTTACTGTTCCATGAGACTGAAATGAGCCTCTGTATTCATCAGAACACAGGATTTTTTATTACAATATTTGTGTCATGGCCCTTAAAAGGGCGAACATACTTAGACCTTTGAAAAGAATCTCTGTCTGAAAATTGCCCATGAGGTGTATACATGTGTATTTGATAACAGATATTTAATTGGAGTTTGCTTTTATTAGAGTGAGTCACAACATATTGATAATACTCCTACCCTCAACACGTAGTTACATAGAAAAAAATATAGGATTTCATGAAATCCTAATAAATTAGAGCCAGAACAATAAGGAAGATCAACAATGGTTAATCTCAGTAACAATAATTGGTCTTTAAAATGTCTTTTGTCTTTCTCCCAAGGAAGAATTTAGACAACCTCCTAAAAACTCCACATCTCAAATACCAGTACATCAAAAACATGTGGAAAATGTCAGATAATGATGTCCACCCAAGTTAGAAATGGAATAAACTTTAGCTTCAATTAGTATTTCAAATAATCAACTAAAACTCAGATTTCTATTTGAAAAGCCCCAGAAGATAGAGATGGATAATGAGTCAAGTTTTTAGAATCTCCTTAAAAGGACTATCTGTGTATAAATGCCCTTTTCACACTCTACTCCGCCCCTCATCAGCACCTAAGTTCACAGAAGCCAAGTTGAATTTAAAGATTCACGTTCACAGTTACTAAGAAGTCTAGTTACCATATAATACGTTCTGCGCCCGTCTCAAGTTTCCGTTATTATATAAGCACTTAGGGGCAATAAAATTTCCCAGACATTCAGCAGCAGCCTCAAGACAACAGTCACCTTGAGTGCACAATTCTTTCAGTTACTTTACATTGCTTGGATTTAATTTATTTTGATCATATTGTCAATGCTTTCTGGAATAACCATTTAGTAGGACTGACTCCATTCACTGATAACATTTCATTAGTGTTATTAAATATCATTAACCATCCTGAGCTCTGTACTAGAAAAAAAATGGAATTAGAAAAAAAATATGAAATATTCAGAAAGATCTATGGAGCTCGTAGGTCCCCAGACACACATCATCTGTCTGCAGATCCTGATGAGAAGAAAGAAAAACAATGAGTATTCACTTCTCACAGATAGAGGTCACTAATGGACTGAATTTGAATCAGTGTGGCAGAAACCACAAAGTTATTACAGCAATCCAGTGGAAAAAATGAACTTGAATTAAAATTAAAGATACCAAAAGATGATTAGCCTGAAAAACAACAACAACAACAACAACAACAACAACAACAACAACACATGGCACAAACAGAAATAATGTTCCTCACTTTCACTTGCTAGAATGTTGTAAAGAGCGAGGAACAGTCTCTGAGCACCCTCACTCTTTCCGTGTATGTATTTATTTAGAACCCCAGGCATTGCTGATTCTAGGAGCAGACATTGTTCCTTAGAAAAGTATAGAAAACTAGATGAGGTGCTCCAGCTGAGCTGCTACAGAATAGAACTTCTTTCTGGTTGTGGACATCCTTAAAACCACAGCCTCGAACTGGGAATGTGAATCCCTGCTTTAGGAAGGTTGGTTTAAATCCTAAGTCAAGCTATCCAGCAGGCCAGAATAAATGTAAAGGACATCAGAGCAGGTTCAAAAGAGATGCATCCATTCAAACTCAGATATGATCACATCAACTCAAACCCAGCACACAGGACGAAACCTGACTGACTCCTCTAGGGACTCCAGAGGAGGCCAGCATCACATCTTTTAGAACCTAATTTATTTTCCTGAAAGCACCGCAGAGAATTTGCAAAACTGCAAGGAAACCTTGTAAGTGTTACGATATGGGCCTCTTTACAAAACAACACAACAAAAACAAAAACAAACAAAAAAACCCTAGCATTCCTTCTGGGCAAGGTCTATAATAGTATTCTATAATAATAAAATAGGTTCTGCTATGCCACAGCTCGTCCAGTTCTCTGTACAATTCCATGGTCCTGCCATCAGACACATGGAATAATGATTGAAATCACATCTTTCAACCTCCTTCTGTCACAGATATTTACAACTTGACATGAGCGTGTGGCGCTGTACTGTCAACAGTCCTTAGTAATGACCCTTAAAGGGTTTTATCCTATCTTACTTTGATTACTTCTCAGGTTTCACAAAAGAAAAAAAAAAAAAAAAACAGATGAGGAGAGAAAAGTTGTCCACATTCAGATGCAATAACGCTGCATAAAAAATGAGCAACTTTTCTTGATGTACACATTCCCCAAAGACTAATTCTCCTTTAATATGGTGGCCAGCCCGCTACATGTATCTGGTAAATATCCTTGCTGATTTAAAAGACACAGTCCAGTTCTAACATTTCAGATCCCTACCTAGAATTTTATATTCATTCAGCAACAACCACGCAGTGGTGTACAAATGCCAATCCTGCATTCTATTTGCCTCAGAATGTTTGGGGGATACTTCTTGGCAGATTTAATAAGGTCATGCAAGGTAGGACTAGACAGAATCCCACTCTGGTATGGAAGCCATCCTTCATATTAGCTTTGGGCTGGGGGAAGTTAGACATAATAAATTTAGCAATAATCCTGTAAGCTAGTGGACATGCTCTAAAGCTCCTGGAACCCCGTGTGATTAAGTAGACTCCCAGCTGAATGGGGGAGCAATGGCTCCCATTGAGAGGAGGGTTTGCACAGCACACACAGCATGCAAAGAAATCTGATCAGCACTTTGCACTCCTGTAGGAACATTTACAGGGATTTGTGCCTTGCGCTTGCTTGATTAGTTTACTGTTAGCTGTATAGGAGATCCCCTCTATTAGAACTAGTCAGAAGCTCTCGGAGAGATGATCTTCATTCAGGGAAAGTACTAAGAGTTTCCAGGAGAATTAATAGTGATCATTATAACAAAGATGAGAGCAGGGCCCCCAGAGAGGCTTCAAAACTCTATAGGGCCCTAAGGGGTGATGGTGGTGCTGAATCTTCGGTGCCCTGGGAGTGAGCAGTAGCTATTTTATTAGCTGAAGTGCATAGGGCTGCTGTTCAGAATTTGTCAGCCTCTTCCCTCTGGTGCCCTAGCCTCCTTGCACACATGAGGCCATTCTCACTTCCCCCACATCACTGAGCATCAGGCCAAAAAGAGTCGGCGGGAGTGTAGGGGGCTGTCGACAATATCAATAACCTCAGGCAGCAGTACATGCATCTATATCCAGATACACATCCCCCCCCCCTTTTTTTTCACTACCATACACACACACATAGCAAATTTAAACCACCAATGGCTAGCACGTTTCATTTTGCCCTTCAATGAAAATGTGAATTTTATAGCTCAGGCTTTCAAGACACCAGAAGGTTAAAGAAAGTAGGGAAGACTCAGAGGATGCCAAGGCGGGGAAAAAGACAATTTTTTTGATACTTTGCTCTCAATATGCATACCTCTCTCCAAATCTAAGATTCAGAGAGAGAGCTCAGAGACAGAGAATCGGGCAAGGTAGACTGAGCTTCCTTTCCTTTATACGAAATAGAGCTGAGGGAAAGAAAAAAAAAGACGATGGAAATGACTGAAATCCATCAAGCTCTTCTCTGGATTCGAGCACACTTAAAAGTCCTTGGCTACACATTCCAAATTTCAAAACTGCACAAAATCAGACACCAGCTGGGGCCCACGGTTCTCCTGAACTCCTGGGGGAAAGGGGGGGATCGACTGTCGCACAGCTGCCTATCTGGCAAGAAGAAACACCAGGACACCCCCCTCCCCCCGTCGCCGCCACCCGCCACACACTCACACTCCTACACCCAGCTAACACGACTGTCGAACTGCCTGCTCTGGGTACCCATCCCCGGGACCTTGAACTTGGCCTCCCTCTTACTTTGAGTCAGACGCAGCTAGCTCAGCTCTTCAAGGAAAGGAAGCCCAGAGTGGGAGGCACGGTTAAGGGTGCGCGTTTACCTGCTAAGGATTTTCAGGTCTCCTTCCAGCCCCGCTGGTAATTCCTCTCAGCACAGCGCGCTCCCCAAGATCCAAACTTTTGCTAGGTCCTCCAGGTGGCGGCGGCGGCTGCTGGAACCGAGTTCGGTCTCCCGCTGCGTCGGAGCCCCGGGAGGCAAAGGCTGGAGCTTCAGAGCGGTGCGCGCCCCCCGGCAGCCTGCCGGCGCCCCAGCACCCCGCTCGCCTCGCTTGCTGTCGCCTACGTCCCCTACGGAGCCGCGGCATCGTCTTCCCCCGTCCTCCGACACGTCCGCCTCCAGGGGTCGGGCATGCCACTTTCTCTAGGCTCGGTCTGCCGCCGCGGCTCCGGTCTTCCCTCCTCACTCTCACCCTCTCTGCCTGGAACCCCGAAAAAGAAAAGTAGGGCGATCTAGGAGGGCGGTGGAAGGCGTCCGAGCGAGTCCGGGACTGCTGAGAGACCCTGGGCTACGCGGGTCGCTTGGGAAACCGGGCGGGGGCTCGGTCGCAGAGTGTGCGCGGACCACGCGCGGTGGGGCGTGCAGTTCGGGCTGCGCGGGGGCGGGCGCGGAGCTGGCTCCAAGTGCAGCGTCTGCCGGGCGCGGGGCTGGAGGCTGCTCCAGCCACACTGCAGCCTCGATCGGACCCGGTCAGCTAATGTAGGCTCGGAGCGAGGTCCCCACCCCCACCCCACCTGACACCCCCCCTCCCTCTCGGGAGATGTTTACTGTAATGAATTCGCGGGATCGGCTTGGCTGCTCGCGCGCCCCTCCTCTCCCTCGGTCCCTCGTGCTCTGGCGCGCTCCCCTCTCGGAGCCCTCTTTCTCTGCTTCCCTCCTCTCCTCCCACCCTTGCGGAGTCCCTCCCACTTCTCGGGTTTAAAGAATGCTTGGGAGGAGCCGCAGCAACTCTCGGCTTTCCAAGAGAAGTCAGATGGGGCTTTTAACCCTGTCCTCCCTGGAGAGAGTTAAGTGCACCCCGCTTTCCCAGGGATGCCAACTTGACCTAGCGCTCGCTGCTCCTCTCCCTCTCTCTAAGCTTCCTCGGGCGTCCTCCGTACCAACCCGGAGCTTCTCTAAAAGGTGAAAGATCCTTTCTGTGTAGTCCGCCGGATGTATGTCTACACCAGAGGAGCTATTTTACTTAGACTCAGAAATGATCGAAACGTAACATTAGAGGTAAAAATATAGCCAGTCTCTCAAACCAAAATGGCGTTATTTCACTCGCCGGCAACATTGGGGATGTGCTGCACCCCCAGTCCATCAAAGGTCCGCCCAGCAAGCTTTCTTCCATAAACTTCAGCTGGAGAAATTAGAGTTTGGTATCATATTTAGACACATCTACTTTCCCCCCGTAATCCCGGCTACTCCTGGAAAGAATGATGCTCAGTAGATGAGTTGTCTCCATAAATTACAATAGACAACTGACAACGTCCACTTCAAAGACTTAGAGAACCAGCTATATAGTTAAGACATCCAGTCGATATGGCTTTCTCACTTGGGATTCTCTTTACAAAGGTTAAAGGGTAATCTAAGAAATCGGAGACATGACTATTTGATACCCCCCCCCCGTTTTTTGTTTTTTTTTGTTTTTGTTTTTTGTTTTTTGTTTTTTGTTTTTTTTGGCCATGGGATAGTGGCCTGGTTTGCTCCTCCATTCATTGATGTCCCTGTGTCTCCAGCAAGTTGTGGTTCTGTTTTAACTAGTCTGGAGACCGGCGGAGTACTAACAGAAGTGGGAGAACAAGCCGTCCCTGAGCGTTAGGCTGCACGGAGGCGCACTGTGGGGAAGACCCCGGGAAAAGCGATTTGGAACTTGAAGGCTGGCCTGGGCCAACTCCCTAGGGATCTTCTCAGCTCGCCGGGCTGAGGACTTTGGCAGGGGCGTTGGCTGCAACACGCCGGAGAAGATTTCCGGACGAACCCCCCGGCGCGACCGCACTCCTTGTCCTCAGTTCAAAGTCTGAGTCACTTGGCAGCACTTCCCCAATTGTTTTTATTTCCTTGCAGTGCTGTTGTGTCTGCTACCTTCATGGATTTGAGCTCTTAAACCCTGGTAAGGCGACTTGGAGAAACGCCCGATTTGTCTCCCAAGCCACACAGGGATCCACCCAAACCCGCCGCGACTCTGGCACTCATGTTGGCACACAGCACCAGGGTTCAAGAGAGCTTGCCACCCTTCCCGGTGCTTAATTGTATACAAAAGAGGCTAGAAAACACAGAGGCATATCCTTGTCTGCCTTTCCTGCAAACTCAAAGTGTAACTGACAAATAACCCGGAGAGAATGGGGCTCCAATGGAGACTCTAATCTGAGAACAGATAGAGGGAGTCTTCTTGGGAGCTTCAGAAGTAAAGTGCCCAGATAAGAGTGGCGATGGCGATAGCCTTCTGAAACAACCGCCCCTGCTCGCTCAAGGCGCCTGGCAGGCCACATGGTTTATCCAAATAGCAAGTGTGGGGGACCAGCCTTCCCAAGACAGACTTAGCTAGCTGGGCTTCTAAGTCATGGAGGAGATTACGAAAAAAGAAAAAGAAGAGAGAAGAGAAGAAAAGAAAAAGAAAAGAAAAAAGAAAGTCACCGCACCAGCGCTAAAATCTCCAGTAAGAGCCCAGCACTGTTCAGCTCAGAGGACAACTCTTTCCAGGAGGCCCGGAGTCTGGTGGAGACTCTAGGGCAGCTGGATAAGTCCTTCCCTCTTATGACTCTGGGTATCTGCACTCAGCGCCTGAGGGCGTAGAAGGACCTATCTCTGCAACCCAGGCACGCAGCCCAGGGAAAGTGGGCTCCACAGCCATTGGGAGCTCCTGGGGACTACTGCATCCCTGATCCATGACTCAGGAAAGCACAATTTCACCAGCTATGGACCTGCCAGTCCCAGGTGCAACAGAAGAGCAGGAAAGAACCTTGGCTTAAAAAAAAAAAAATCACAAGCGATTGGAAAGAAAAGGAACTAGTATCCTCAGTTTAGTGGCGAATTGATCCCGAATTTCGGGCATAGGGCAGGTAGGGGCTTGAGATGCTGAGGCTTGATAATAACACTTCTTGCATTCAACCCAGAGAGATATGGGAGGTTGCTACTTACCGGACTTAAGAGAAGCATTCTAAGGAAATGAAAGGCTGTTCTAAGCATAGGGGATTTGGAAAACTCCATTTAGGATCGATGTTTTTGGCAGGTAGCAAATGAGCGATTTTACGCACAACTCAGTTACAAAACTCCCTAGAAAATTTGGAATCGACTTGAATATAGAAGCTTCCCCCAACCTCATCTCCTCCCCAGCCCCCTAGTAGTCGGGGTAGAGAAAGAATCTCATTTTCTTTGCGGATAAAAAGACAAAAACTAGAACACCCACCCGGTGACCACCCACCACTTGTTCAAAAGGGAGGAGGGGTCCAAATAAGGAGGTGTCCACATAAAGAAAGCTAGGGCAGTCACTAGAAACTTCACCTGGAATAGCAATCCCTTTACCTGGCAGCCTTGTCTCCTTAGCTCATCATCCGAATCCGACGGGGTCGGGGAGGTGGAAAGGGAAGAAGCTGGAGCGGCAGTAGAGGGACTCCCCGGGCATGGTATTGTTTTAGGGGTCGCCGCCGAGGTCCCTCCTGCCCATCGTTGAGAACTGCCAGTCTGGTCCTGAGGCTCAGTGGACGCGGTGACCGGTTGTGCGGTGCTGCCTCCGGCCGAGGACCAGATAGGAGCGCACCTGGAAGCAGAGAGCTCTGCGTGTTTGAGAAGCACCCACTTGGTGTTATCTCCCAGCGCACATTCCTTGGTGGTGACAATGGATGTAGCCAAACTCACAAGTGATGGCGACTGCTTTCAAATGTACAACTTACTGCAAGGTACCGGGCAAGACAGAAAGCTTCGTTCACCTCCCACTCCTTTCCCTCCCATCGAGGAGGGAACTAGCTTAACCCTGTGTTCACCCTACACCCCGGATAGAAGCTAGATTGAGCTGAGAAACCGCAGGCGGGCTCTCCTGGCAAAAGCTTTGTTCACGTGCAGTTCCAGTGGGCGTGTGGCTGTCTAGGGGCACTTGGGTGGCAAGATGCCAGTGGCGCGCTTTCCGAGCCAGACTAGGGGATGGGAAGGAACCTAGCTTTTCATCCGGACCAGACCCAGCCCTCACAATCTATTTTTTACCTCCACTTACTGGATTTATTGAAGTTGCCAGCAAAGTTGGGTTTTATTCCTTTGCTTCTGTGTCCCCCGCCTCTCATATAATTTCCTTGCCCAGCTGTTCTTTGAAGACTTAAAAATCTCTGATCAAGCTCTAACTTTTAACAGGATTTCGAGTGCAGTGCGAGAGGAATGGAGAAGCAGATCCACCTACTCCTGGCAACTTTAAATGAAACCACAAGGAGAGCTGCCTCCAGTCTACCCATCAGAAGCTGGTGTCAACTAAATAGACATCAGTCAAATAAGAAAGAGTAAGACACCTGAAGACCCGGTGGAAAAAAGGATTGAGCAAAAGAGCCAAAAGGGAAAGGCTCGAGTGGAATAAACACAGGTGGGGGG
>JADRCD010208906.1:0-28060 GCA_019843815.1 Montemys delectorum
CAGTGGGCTGGGCTGCAGTGGGCTAGGCTGCAGTGGGCTAGGCTGCAGTGAGCCGTGCAGAGGATAGTTTCTTCCTTCAATCTGGAATGTTCCCTCCCAGGCAAGCCGGCTTTGCCCAAGCTGAGGTTTTTTGCAGGCAGGCACTGCCCTGCCCCTTGTTCTGGGCGGGGCTGGGGGCTTAATCAGCTCTGGATCCTGAGCTCTACCACAGTGGGTATGTCCTATTCCCACCTCACCCTTTGACCAGGGGAAGGGCGGGAGTCACTCTGTCCCAGGTGAGGGATAGGCTTAGCAGGGCCTGGACCCTTAAAGATCAGCTGTCCCTGTTGCTCACTCTGCTTCCCTCCTGCTGGTATCTGTTATAACTGAGTGTGTATCATGACCACATCCCCAACACCATATATAACACACACCTCACACACCACACCCAGCGCTCACACCGCACTTCACACAGCACACTAAATAGCATAACACACATGCAGTGCACACACAGATACATCTCACATACTACAACACGACACACAATACACACTACAGGCCTCACATACATCACACCTCATGCACACATGTGCACAGGCAAGCCTCCTAGCATTCACTGAAGGGCTCACTCACACAGTGGCAGCCTCCTGCCTTGTGTGATGTCCAGGCTGTCATTGCCCCTGGTGGCTGAGTCCATCCCTGTGCAACAACAAGAAGACCAGGCAAGTTGTGCCCTGCCTCATGGTGTTTGTGACAGACACACAGTCCTGCCATCGCTCCTGTGCAGCTGGTGGGTAGTGGTTAGGCTTGGTGAGGATCTCAACACCCAGGAAGGCAGGCAGCTTCCTTCTGAGAATTCTGTGTTTCCTGTCTTCACAAGCCTCAGGCTCTGTGGGAGCTGGGGCAGAAGGCTGTCCTGGGTACCTTGAGCTGTTGGGCCCCTTCATTACCCCCTCCTCTGACCTGCAAGATGACAATCTCTTCTTTCCCTCTCATGCTGCCCTGGCATGGGCTAAAGTCGGCCCAGTCAAGCCCAGCTAATGCCAGCTCCAGCTCTGACTCCAGCTCTGACTCAGACTTTGAGCCGTCTCAGAACCACAGCCAAGGTGGGTCCGAAGGGGAGTTGGAGCTGGTAGAAGGGGTAGAGGTAGGAGGCACAGGAGTAGAAGCAGGGCAGTAGGCCTGGCCCAGGGAGGAGCACAGATGAGCCAGGGAGAGGCATGGCTCTCTTGAGTGACAGGCTAGTTCCGCCTGCTGCTTCAGAAAGACTGAGCCTGGGTTGCACCCCTGGGCTGAGTGCCCCTGAGTCAGACCCTCCTCCACAACAAGTAGTTGTGCTTGCCCAGAAGCCAGGTCAGTCCCTGGGGTTCAAAGACCTATAGCTATAGAGACCTACTTCCTTCTGATAGACTCACTCAGCATTGCAGGCCCGGCCTGTTCCAACCCATCAGATGACAGTCTGTGTGCTAGGCCTGTGACCAAGCCTCAGAGGAGCCTTGGCCTGCCCCCCATGGTGGCAGCTCCCTGGGGGGCAGGAGCTGGGCTGGGGGCTGGGGTTCTTGAAGCCTATATTCTCCAAGGTTTTTATCCGCTGGATAGGGAAGGAACCAGCTGAATCGATATCATATGACCAAGGTAATTGAGGGCTTTGTGTGCCTCTGTTGCCTTGGTAACAGGAGTATAAACCAAGATGCCATCTGTGGGGACTGGAGCTGGGTGCTTCTGGAGAAAAGGGAGGACAGTGGGCCAGAGCACCATATAGGGTCACTGAGGTACTGGACATCCTCACAGAGGGGTGCAGGCTGCGTGGGGACTCTGGTCTTAGGCAGAGTGTGCAACCTTCTCGTTTGCTGGCTCACTTGGGCTCTGAGCCTCTGGCTGCTGTGATGGAGGGATCCTATAGGCCACTGGCAGACCAGGAGCCTGAAGCCTATGAGGAGGGCCAGGAAGGTAGGGGTGGGGAACCTGCTGCAGACCAGAGGGACCCTGCAGGTGGTGATAAGTCTGGGGTGGCCCTGGGGGAGGCAGGCAGAGGCTCAGCTTTCCCCTCCATTTGCCCTCAGGGCCCCTGCGCTCCATGGTGGAGGACCTGCAGTCTGAGGGGTCAGATGAGGATGACTCATCATCAGGAGAGGAGAACACCGTCAAGGCCAACCCAGGCCGGGAGTCCAGGTGTGTGGGCAGTATAGTCAAGCCGGGACCAGGGTGCTGGCCCAAGTGCGAGGCTTCACCGATAGGTAGGGCTGGCTTGGGGAGCTCAGAGTTGGCCAGGGTTTCATTTTCATCATGGCCTTTGTTGGCAGCCACCACTGTGGCTTAAGTTTAGCTACCTATGGGAAAGCTTGACGTGACAGGAATGCTGGAGAATGGGAGGCATGGGTTCCCATGCTAGCCGGGTTAGGGCAAGTGTAGGCTTCCCCCATGTCCTTACCCCAGGTCCCCAGAATGGGAGATGTACCTGGGGTCTCTTTTTTTTATAGGCCTCCAATAAGCTGATCACTAGGCTGTGGCAGACAGGGCTCCATTGACCCTGCTGTAGAGTAGTGTGCTTTAGAGGTCACTGCAGAGAGACACCAGAAGGTCTGACATATGCTGGGGGTAGTCACCCACCCACCCCGCCCACCCCGCCCACGGACAGCCTTTGCTTATCCACAGTGAACCAGGGCCTTCCCATCCACACAGCACCACACACCGAGGGCTGTGAGGTTCAAGGATCTGCCCTTCTGCTCACAGGGAGGACTTGGCCCTAGGAGCAAATGAGGAGTAGATTCCTGAGAGTGGCAGGCCCAGTCCTGTGTGAAGGAGTCAAAGTTATGCAGTTTCCACTTGTGGGGGGCATCATTTTGGGGGCATTTATGAAGGGCCCTTGGTGCGAGTTTGCCAGCTAGCAAGCCTACCGTTGTCTCTGTTGTCAGGGAAGGGTCACACAGGTAGAGTACCCATACACACAAGGTGCTGGCAAGGCTCCATGTCTTGCTTTTGCTCCCTAAGGAGGTCCAAGGTCCAGTCTCCCCAGCTGGCACCTGTTGAGCACAAAGAGGGTCAAAAGTGAGGGGAACCTGAGGCTGTGCTTGCCTGGTAAGAGTCAGGCCTAGAGCCTGGCTTAACAGCGACAGAGCAGGAGCCCTGGGTATAATCAGCTGACTGGGAGCTGAGGGAGGAAGTGCCCTGCTGCATGGCCCCATTGGTAAAGTCATTTGCTACCAGTCCTGACCCCCAAAGCCCACATGGTGCAAGAAGAACTAATGCTGGAGCCAGTTAGTGTGTCAGGAGACTACTGTGGCCACCATGCTTACCTGGGGTCCCCAAGAGCTGCTTGCACATTCCCTCACTGAGCTTATAGAGCTAGGAGTCGGTTGGGAAGTTTTGAATACTCAGTGAGACCTCCCTGGTGCTATGTGATTCAGAAAGACTACCCACTGTAGGCTAAGGAGATCTGTCACTTGGGTACTGAGGCTGCACATCATTCTGTGTAACCCTTGCACAACCTGCTTTGCAGGACTACATCAGGGTCTGAGACGTGTCCCCATGGTCTCTGCTCCCTGGGATTGGAGAATCAGCCATAGGTTCTCATGAAGCAGCTAGGGGAAAGTCTGATGTCCTGGTGCTCAAAGCTGAGTAGGAAGATGTGAACATGGGGTGTCTCACGCCTGCTAGTGTAGTGTAGCATGCTACCTCTGACACCACCCCGCCTGCTCTACAGGCTAAGCTTCAGTGACAGCGAGAGTGATAACAGTGCTGACTCCTGCCTGCCTGGCCGTGAGCCCCTGCCTCCCCAGAAGCCACCCCCTCCCAGCAGCAAGGTGAGTGGAGTCCAGCTCTCAGCCGGCCTCTGTGGCTATCCTGGGAGGGCTGAGAAAGGCGTGCTGCAGCTCACAGGTCCGGGGTCCCCACAGGTGTCTGGTCGGAGGAGCCCCGAGCCCTGCAGCAAGCCTGAAAAGATTCTGAAGAAGGCTACCTATGACAAGGTGGGGCTGTCTGGGCCTGAGGGTATGGGCAGGTGCTGCCTTGAGCTGTGCTCCACTTGGGGGCCCCCAGCCCACTCACGTGCTTCTCCCCAGGCTTACACGGATGAGCTGGTGGAGCTACACCGGAGGCTGATGGCTCTGCGTGAGCGCAATGTGCTGCAGCAGGTACTGAGCCCCCTCCTCCCAGGTCTGGGCATTAGTACCCAGCACCATTCCCTGAATCCATCCAACCCACCTTACAGATCGTCAATCTGATCGAGGAGACTGGCCACTTCAATGTCACCAACACCACCTTCGACTTTGACCTTTTTTCCTTGGATGAAAGCACTGTCCGCAAGCTGCAGAGCTGCCTGGAGGCCGTGGCCACATGACCCCGGCTGCCACTGTGGAGCCATGGTGGGCATGGTGGGCACAGGAGGGGCTGGGTGTGAGGGCTGGCCCGCCATGGCTTCTGCTCCCGGTACCACCCCCAACTAACCATGGTGCCCCAGTGCCCTTCAGTGGTTGGTGATGAAGGGGTGCTGCAGGCCACACTTACACAGGGTGGGGTGACATAGGACACACGTGGCCTACAGCCCCTCACTTAGTCTCTGCCAGTTGTCCATTGTGGGTGGGACTGAATGGCGGGACACTGCCTGGGCCTCTCTGGGTGGCCAGGATGACCACAGTCTTCCACACAGTTCACAGGCCTCCCTCAGCTGGCCTGCCCTCCTAGACTAGAAGGTCCGTTAGCATGGCCAGGGCCAGCTGTGTGCACCTGCTTCTGCCATGCAGCCTTGTGTATTGTGTGTGCTCCAGGTGCATCCAGCAGCCAGGGAGGCTCATGCCACCCTTCTGCTGGAGGCACGGAGGATGTCCCCTCTAGATCCCAGGATGCCACTGCCTCTCGAGGCCCCAGGCCAGTGAACACTACAATGGGCACCAATCTTGGGATCCCAAGGGCCACCACTGCAGCCATGTGCCAGCCAAGCACCCACAGTTCCAAGGCTCTCTGGACTGGCGCTCCTGGGCCACCATTCCCCATGGGCCTTCTCCTCTGCTCTCTCACTGATCACGTCTTTGAACTTTGAAAACAAGAGCTTTTGCCAAATATGATAGGATGGTGTGTGTGAGGCAGGCCCAACCCCAGACTGCCTCTGTTCCTGGCCACACGACTGCCTCTACAGTGCGCTCGCTCGGAGAGGCTTTGGACCTGTGCCCTGCAAACTGCCAGGGGTCAAGCCAACCCCCTTCCCATGTCTGAGCCTGGAGTGCCACCCCATCCCCAACTCCAGTTGTCGGTATTTGTGCCCCAACCAAGGTGTTTGAAAGAGGCCGGAGCGGAAGCTGGCTCACGGAGGCCTCTTGGCTGTTGCTTCCTCCCTAGTGTGGACTCACCCCTGGGGGCCTGGCCTCCCGCTCCCCCCCCCCTCCCCTGTGTCTCTGCTCCACTCCTCGACCATCTGTCAGGAAGATCCTGAACACTCCTGGGGACCCCAGCCTCTAAGGCTTCCTTTACCCCCAGGGAAAGGAAAAGGTGTCTGCCTGTCCCCTGTCCCCACTCCCTGTAGCTGGGAAGAAACAGGGCTCGCGCCCCACACCTCTCTCCCCACAGGCCGACAATACTCTCCATCAGGTGTTCTGCAGCCTCTAAGCCTTTTCATAGAAGGCCCTGGCATTGTGGCAGCTGTTGGCCTCCACATGGAGTATGCCAGGGTCCCTAACCCTCAGCCCAGGGCACCTCTCTTCCTCTCATGGTCGCAGCGGCCCAGCCCTTCTGCTGCCCTGGGCCTTGGTGTCTAGTGTTTCCAGATGCTGCCAGGGCCCTCCTGAAAGCACCCACCCATCTCTTCAGTTACCTCCTCTGGCCGGAAGGTCACACCACTGTCCTCCAGAGCCACTCTGGGGCCCATACTGGCTGTCTGGAAGCCTAATGCAACAGCCTGCAGCCAGAGCCCTGAGGGTTCTAGGGACTTGTGCATAGGAAGGGGTGGCACTATGTATGCCCTCTGGGAGTCCCTGTGCTGCAGCCTCCTGAACCAGTTCATGACACTGAGTGCAAAGGTATCGGATACCTGTTCCTCCCCGGGGCTTCACAAGACTTGTCTCCATGAATAGACATGTCACTGGCCCAGACGAGCCCTGGGCAGAGGGACCAGGAGAGCTGTGTTTGTAACAAGCTGCAGGGCCATTTGTCCCGCATTTTAAACTTTTTTTTTTTTTTTTTTTTTTTTTTTGTTAAATTGTGAAATGATGGAGGAGTTTTATAGAAAATAAAGCGAGATGGGAGCAGTGGGTGGCCTGCCTTTAATTCAGTGAGGACTCAGAAAGAGCCACACAAGAACCTATTTAGAGGGGTGTCTCACATCTGCTATTCCCTTCCAAGCAGGTAGTGAGGGCTGGTCACAACACAGTGGGGTCCTGGGATGATGGGAGGGCCAGCAGGAGGGTGGAAATAGGAAAGAGGGAGCCCCCTGCAGGGACTCTAGATACCATGAGCCTCTGACATCACTCACACTGGGCCTGTTTTCTAGACCTGAACTCCACCTAGAGGGCCACAGGTGCATGAATGTCACACACCTGGGTGGCACACAGAAGCCCACATCCTTAGCTACCACACCCACAGGACAGCTCCTCCTGAGTTCTGTTAGCGAGTGGAAACTGGGGGTTCACCCACATACATCTCAAGTGCACTAAGGCTGGTCGTCTGACAGCTTGTCAGTAGCCAGTGTCCCACTCCTGTCGCTGCTAGAGAAGGGTCTTCAGGTCTCAGTGCTGCTGGATCTGAACATCAGTAGCAAGTGAGCAGCCTCTGCACAGGTGGCAGCCCATAAGATGCTCAGCAATCACATGGACTCTCTGGGGCCCCTTGCGCCTGACACTGCCAACCCAGACCCTTCACTAATCAGGACTCTGCCTGCCAGAGTTGGTTCCAGCAAACTATTGGTATAACTGTCCTCAGACACTTGGCTCACTCACTAATGCTTGCTTATCACTCTGGTGGCAAGAGCTACCAATGAGATCCATGGGTGACTCAGAAATATGAAGGCTGGGAGATGGTTTGTTGAAGTGCTGCCCTGCAATCTTGGGATCTGGGCTTCCCTCCCAGAACCCACATGGAGCCAGGTGTAACAACATGTGCACTTGTCTATGGCCTTTTAACATTTTATATGTCTGTATGTGTGTCATGTTGGGAGGGGAGAGAAGGGTATTGGATCCCGTGGAGCTAGAGTTGCAGGTCATAAGTCATGGACTGTAGGTTCTAAGGACCGACCACACTGGGATCATGGGAGAGCAGCAAGTGTTCATCACCACTGAGCCCTCTGTCTCTCTTCACCCCCAGCTTCGAGCTCCAAGGCAAGGTTCTGGGGTTAGAGTCTGACCATTTTCAGGTTCAGTGAAAGACCCTATTGGGAAGGAGGGAGGAAAGAAAGAAAAAAGGGAGGGGGGTTTAATCTGAAGAGAGAGTTTGACCTCTTCTCCTTAGGCATACATGTACATGCAGTTTTTATTAAAAGCATGTATGCACACAATGTTTGAATTCTCCAAATTTGTACTATTTAGCAAAACTTACTGGCATTTTAGATCACTGAAGAATACTGTCTTTCTGTGACTGTAACAAATTATTTGAGACTGGGTAATTTATAAAGAAAAGAAAAAGGCCTGTATATCTTACAATTCAGAAAGCCAGTTCCAGTCAGGCCACTGCATCAGCTTGCCTTCTGGTGAAGCCTTTCTGCTCTACAAGCGGCCAGAGCGGGTGTGTGCATGGAGAGAGGACTGAGCTCCTGTAACCTTCCCATGAGGAGAGCAGAAAGCAGCTCCTGAGAGACGTGCTCTCACAATCCCCAAACCTCCCAACAGCCACACTGAAAACCAAGCTCAGTGATGTCCCTGATGCTCAGACCACAGCCTAGTTAGTCCTCACACATTTCCTCAGCCAAGGCATTTCCTGCTAACCAATGGATCGTTCTTTGTTACAGACAATGGATAGCCCAGGCTAGCCTTGAGCTGATCTCCTACCTCCAGAGTGCTGGGCTGAGAGGTGTGCACCTCCACTCTGGTCTGTGTGGTGCTGGGGATAGAACCCAGGGCATACTAGATGAGCGTTCTACCTACTGAACTGCAGCCCAGCCTTTTAGCACTGTTTACAAAGTTGACTCCCATGAAGGTGGTGGGATCATCGAGGGGTTATCAGTAGCATTTTCATGAGAACCTGATTAGTTTCCTATAGACCACCTCCTCAAGTCTCCGCATACTCTTCCTCACGTGTGTTCTAGCCAGTGTCCGTGACCTTAGGATAACCAGGCAACTTTGCCAAAATGGCCATGTTATTTGAGCTATTATAACCTCTCCTTGAAATACCGCCAGCCTTGATTGTCTTCTTAGAGCAGCACCATGAACCACTACAGTCTTGTCTAGCACACAGACGTCTCCCTGCTTGATGCTGGTTCCAGCAGCCGTGGTCTCCGGTCTGGCCAGCCAGGGTTGTCTGTGTCCACCTCTTACATGCTCCCATCTTCTCTGTCTCCTGTTAGATACAAGAACTGTCCATATTCAGCCCTTTACTATCTTGAGGATAGAAGTGGTTTCCAAGCTACTCATAGGCCAGACTAGGACCCAGAAACCACACCTGTACACTTGCTTTGTTGGTCACAACTTCCTGGGTAACTGAATGGGTATTCACCCTGATAGGTACCCACAACAGACCAAAGATGTCAAGGAAGGTGGGGAACTTGGAGCTCACCCCAATGTGAGTGCTCACTCCAAAGCTGTGTCCTCAGAGGTCCCTACATGACTCGTGGCCTGCAGCCTCCCCCCAGCAGCTGTGACTGCATATATTACATGTGGGCAGGGCCTTGGAAAAGATTTCTTCCAGAACCTTCCAAGTGGCATTTCCTCCATGTTAATGAGCCTTACAGGAGGGCTGCAGGACACACCAGGGGATGCACTCCATTTCCCCTGTTGTAAATTCTGTGCACTGTCTGCCCCAGCTGACAGGATGTCACCAAGTTACTGTGGTCCTTTCCAGCCCCATGAGACCTTACACAGCTCTGTGTCCCCAGTGCTGCTCCAGCACATGCTGTCTGGAATGCATGTAGAGTTCAGGATCATTGCTGTAGTTGGAGGTGTAGTTGAGAGCTGGGGCAGGGGTATGGGTCTCCCAGCTGGTTCTGACTAAGAAGGCAGCATGAGATCTCCTGAGTCTACCGCTCAAGTCCAAGCGCAGGTGCTACTGTCAGGTCCCTTTGTGCGCCTCAAGGCTTTCGGCTGGGAACGTTTTCACTTTCCCTAAAGAACAATTCCTCAACTTCACATTTAGCACAGCATGTAAATGGGCCAGAGGGACGGCTCAGTGATTAAGCTTCCTGCTGTTGTAGAGGGCCCAAGTTCAGTTCCCAGCATCCTCATGGCAGCTCACAACCCTCTATAACTACAGTTCCAGGACATCCAGCGCTCTCTTCTGGAGTCTGAAGACACATGTACTCGCACTCGCGCATGCATATACACACACCCCCAATGAGAGGCTGGGTTGTGGCTGATAACTCCCTTAGTTTAAGGACCTGGGCTCCAGACTATAACAAAAGTAGCTTTCAATATAAGAACAAAGTCTAGGGAGCTTGGGAGTCTTGATTGAAGTGTCAACATGAAGTATGAGCCAGGAGTTGCTATAAATGTGGGTCTTAGCCCTGGCACCTGTGTCTGCAGGTCCCTGCAGAGTGCTGTGCTGGGTCCTGGGCCTCCACCTACTGTTCACCTGTTAAAACAGCCACATGTTCCCAGATGTCATGTAGTAGTGTCCCTTGACAAAATTACCTCTGGGTGAGAGCCACCGCTTTAGTGAGCACATTTAATTTCTTTACAAGTACCAACTCTAGAGGGCAGGATATGCCTTTCCACCCAGGACCCTCTCAGGAAGTCCTCCCTCCATTGTAGAAATTGTCCCCCAATAAACAGGATGAAGGAGATGAAGTGCCAGCACTTGAGCGAAGATTGGGATACACGGGGTTCCTAGGAGATCGGATTCTCATAGAGTTTCTGGATTTCCTCCTGGTATATCTTGACCACAGTGGACCTGTTCATCTTGCTCATGGGTCCTGTGATGGAAGCAAGGCTGTGGTGGGCCTCCCTGCGGCCCTCCCCCAAGGGTCCCCACTCAGAAGCCTGAGCCGAGTTGTCAAGAGGATTGAGTGCTCGTTAAGGGTTCATGGTAGCTGGGTAGGAGAGAGAACTGGGAAGTAAAAGCCAAGAATTCTCTCCCTGGGGTCAGTGGTTAAAATATAGGTGTAAAGTTGCCACCCTATGGGCCTGGAGTCCAAACAGCCTCAGGCCAGCCAAGCCCAGAATCCTCCAACATTCAGATGCTTGCTTGCTGCCTCTGCACCCCCAAAAGTCAGGAATTGCATCTGAAATTGGCCCATCTTCCAGTTGGGAGGAAAGATACAGGATTGAGCTCTGCACACTTTGTTTTGTACAAGCAAGGCTTGGATGTGAGAGGTGTTTTTAAATTTTTATTTTATTATATGTCCTTGCGTGTACATGTGCTTGCAGTGCCTGTGGAGGCCAGAAGAGGGCTCCAGAATTAGCAGGTGATTGTGAGCTGCCCAGTTTTTGTGGGCCCTGGGAACTGAACTTGGATCTTCTTCAAAAGCAACAACTGCTTTTAACCTCTGAGCTGTCTGACTGGTTCCAGGGCCACCCCCTCCTTCCATTCTCCCTCTCTCTCTCCCTTCCTCCCTCCCTTCCTTCCTTCCTTCCTCCTCCCTCCCCACTCTTCCCCCACGTGTTTTGTGTGTGTGTGTGTGTGTGTGTGTGTGTGTGTGTGTGTGTGTGCGCGCGCCAAGCCAGAAGAGAGAAATCAGATGTCCTACTCCATCTCTCTCTACTGTCCATATTACTTCAGCACAGGGTCTCTCACTCAACCTTGAACTAAGCTGGTTGGCAGAGGCCCCTTCTGTCTCTGCTCTCAGCACTGGGATAAGAGGCCTGCAGCTCCACATCCGGCCTCAGATGAGCTCATGTGGTCCTTATGCACAGCCCTCACAGCCACTGAACCTCTCTCTCTCTCTCTCTCTCTCTCTCTCTCTCTCTCTCTCTCTCTCTCTCTCTCTCTCTCTGTGTGTGTGTGTGTGTGTGTGTGTGTTTGGGTTTGAGTTTGTTTGTTTTTTTCCCTGAAGCAGGGTTTCACCATGTAGACCAGGCTTCCTCACAGAGATCCACTTGCTTCTGCCTCTCTCATGCTGGGATTAAAGGTATGTGCATCACTCCTTCCAACCTGGTTTGTTTGTTTGTTGTTGTTGCTGTTGTTGTTGTTTTTGAAACAGTATCTTTCATTTTCCTGGTACTGGTCAGGTAGACTAGGCTGACAATCTAGGTATCACAAGGAATTCTCAACCTCCCCAGCATTGGGATTACAAGTGTACTGAGAGCCAGGTGGTTCAGTGCCTTTAACTCCAGCATTCGGGAGACAGAGGCAAGTGGATCTGAGTTCTAGGCCAGCCTGGCCTACAGAGGGAGTTCCAGGACAGCCAGGGCTACACAAAGAAACCCTATCTTGAAAAAAAAAAAAATTTAAGAAGTGTATTACACCTGGAGAGATGACTCAGAGCACCAACTGTTTCCGCAGAGAGCCTAGTTCAATTCCCAGCATGTGGCAGCTCACAACAACCTGTAACTCCAGTCCCAGGGCACTGATGCCGCCTTCTGGCCACTGTTGGCACTGCACAAACATGCCCAACTTTCTTGCATGCAGACAGGCATAAGCGTAAGTATAAAAGTAACCCTTCACAAGCAGTTGCTTGTGCGCCTTGTGCTTTTGTTTTTGGGTTTTTTTGGGGGGGGGTTGGTTGTTTGCTTTCTTTTTAACATGGGTTTTGGGAATCAAACTCAGATCATCGTCTTGTGCACTCAGCATGTTTACAGACTTAAGCCATCTCCCCATC
Organism: Montemys delectorum; assembly: GCA_019843815.1. Classification (NCBI taxonomy): domain Eukaryota; kingdom Metazoa; phylum Chordata; class Mammalia; order Rodentia; family Muridae; genus Montemys; species Montemys delectorum. Next base: position 11,870 of record JADRCD010208906.1, read on the forward strand.
CCCAGGTTTGTTTATGAGACGGGGTCTTCTTCTCTCTGTACCCTGGACAGCCTTTGAACTCATGATCCTCCTGCCTCAGACTTCAGGGTGCTTGGCTGACAGATATGTATCTGTTTTAAATGTGCTTTGTTGCAAACATCAGCTATAGCTACATGAGCCCAGACCCTTCCCATACTCAATGGAAACCTGGGGCCAGGAGCCTGAGGGTCCATGGTCTACCCATACCCATCACTCACCAAGCTCCCCGCCGTCCACAGAGAAATCGTTGTCTAGAATGACCCACTTAATGATCTTGGCACCCACTGTGGGTGCCTCTGAATTCACATCCTCGATGCCCTGGTTAATGAACTGTGTGACCAAAGGGTCATGGTCATATAGGACATCTGACAACCAAGTTGCCTGGCTTCGAAGCTTCCGACAGCAGGCCACGGCCTCACTGGTCAGGGTACCCCGAGTTTCTCCAGTCTCTGGATTTATCTGACACTGTGGAAAGGGACAAAGTTGATATTTTGTCACCACCCCCTTTGAGGGCCATCCTCGGAACCAGTCTGCAGCTCAATGATCATGCAAGGCCTGCAAAGCACACATATTGGAGTTCATTCTTCCCTTCCACCATGAGGGTCTTGGGGATCATCTCAGGTTGTCAGGCTTGGCAGCAAGCACCCTTATCCACTGAGCCATCTCTCAAACCAGATCTCTTAGCTCCACAAAGCCCATCTTCTCCTCAACCAGACTGTGGTTGATATCCTCAACTTGGTAACTGGATGCCCATAGCCCTGTGTCCACACTGTGAGGGACACCATCAACAGGGGAAATTCTAGATCCTTCTACACTGTCAGGCACTCTGCACCCCTCCACAGAACCAACAAGTAGAGCTGGGGTGCAACCCCACATAAAAACTGCTTCAGGGCACACCTTCCATGTCAATAGACCAGGATCTAAAGTCACCATAAAAACCCTGGGGATGAGCCAGGCGGTGGTGGCGCACGCCTTTACTCCCAGCACTTGGGAGGCAGAGGCAGGCAGATTTCTGAGTTCGAGGCCAGCCTGGTCTACAGAGTGAGTTCCAAGACAGCCAGGGCTACACAGAGAAACCCTGTCTCGAAAAACCAAAAATAAATAACTAAATAAATTTAAGCCAGGCATGGTGGTGCACGCCTTTAATCCCAGCACTTCTGAGGCGGCAGGTGAATGTGAGTTCCAGGACAGCCAGGGCTTCGTAGAGAGACCCTGTCTCACAGAAACAAAAATTACTTCCTTAAATCGCATTAAAACGGGCTGGTGAGATGGCTCAGTGGGTAAGAGCACTGACTGCTCTTCCAAAGGTCATGAGTTGGGATCCCAGCAACCACATGGTGGCTCACAACCACCGTAATGAGATTGGACGCCCTCTTCTGGTGCGTCTGAAGACAGCTACAGTGAATTAACGATAGAGCAGAGTGGGGGGGGGGGTGGCAGAAGGTCCTGAGTTCATTTCCCAGCAGCCACACACATGATAGCTCATGGCCGTTTGTACAGCCACAGTGTACTCATACACATAAAATAAACAAACAGACAAAATTTTTTTTTTTTTTTTTGTTTTTTGAGACAGGGTTTCTCTGTGTAGCCTTGGCTGTCCTGGAACTCTCTTGTAGACCAGGCTGGCCTCGAACTCATAAATCCACCTGCCTCTGCCTCCCAAGTGCTGGGATTAAAGGCGTGCGCCACCATCGCCCGGCCAGACAAAATTTTTAAAAACATCGCATTAAAACTTTGTGTGTAAGGGTCTGTGTACATGTTCGTGTGTGCACAGTGCATGGAGGTCAGAAGTCAGCCTCAGGTGGTGTGCCCCTCTGGCACTGTCTACATTCAAGGCAGGTTCTCTCAGTGGCCTGGAGCTCACCAGTCTCCCCCCCAGCACTAGGGATTATAAACTGTGCTCCATCATGCCCAGCTTTACACATAGAACTTAGATCCTCATAGTTGTAATAGCAAGTGCTTTATCCATGGGGCATCTCTCTTGGCCCTTAAATTGCTTCTGATTAGGTATTTATTCACAGTGACAAAAAAAAGTCACTAAAATGGTGACTAAGTGACTGCCATCCAGCCCACCCTCCTTCTGGTCAGAGTCTTGCTCCATGGGTACCTTCAGTGTGAGGAGGGCGCACAGGTACGGGGCGTCTTGGCCCACCAGCATGGCATAGCGCACGATAGGGATTCGAGTCCTCACTCGCTCCTCAATAGGAAATGGATTGACCTTTTCCCCTGAGCTCAGCGTGATCAGATCTGTAGCAACAAAGAAAGGCATTTGTCTCTGAAAAGCCACACTAAGTAGCTTACAGGGACCAGGGTGGGCCACAGCCCCAAACATCCCGTTCGCTAAGGAGTGGAGCCAGCCATGTGGTATTCATTCCTCACCGTTAGCGTTCCCCATGACATAGAGGAACTTGTCAAAATCCAAGAAGCCCAGGTCATTCGTGTGTAGCCAGCCGTGGGTGTCCACCTTCTTTTCTGTGCTCTGCTTGTCTCTGAGGTACCCCATGAATATGTGGCGGCCCCAGATACACAAGTTCCCGACTCCATTCTGGTTCTCCTTCTCCACCTTTGTGTGGGTTCTGGGCAGCGCCTTCCCAGAGCTGTGGACACGGAAGGGCAAGGGCGCCATGACAGGGCTGACATGCTCCCCCGCCAGAGCATGATACCCGATGGGTTTCTGCCTCTCCCCACCCCTTCACTGTCTCTTGGTCAGAACAAGACAGCACAGAAAAAACATGAAATACTTCAGGTTAAGGCCCCGAAGCGCAGTCAGGAGCCTGACACATTCATACTGCCTGCTCCAGGTGAGGCTTGGGTCAGTATGGTTGGCCAGAGGCATCCAAACAACCAATTAGAATGTGTTTGCACTTTTAGGATTCAGCCCAAAACTGGATGTGATGTCACATGTCTGTCATTGCAGTGTTTGGGAAGCTGAAGCAAGGGGATGCTGTAAGTTTGAGGCCAACTGTAGCTACGCCGGGAGAGTCTGTCTCATAAAACAAAATGTAAAAATACTGTGGTGGCGCACGCCTTTAATCCCAGCACTTGGGAGGCAGAGGCAGGCAGATTTCTGAGTTCGAGGCCAGCCTGGTCTACAGAGTGAGTTCCAGGACAGCCAAGGCTACACAGAGAAATCCTGTCTCGAAAAAACAACAACAAAAAAATACTGGGCAGGGACTAATGCCTTTTTATCCCAGGGCTCAGGAGGCAGAGGCAGGCAGATCTCTGAAAGTTTGAAGTCAGCCTGGTCTACAGAGGATAGCCAGGATAGCCAGGCCTACACAGAGAAACCTAATCTCAGAAAAAAAAAAGCCCCCAATCCCCCACCCCCACCCCACACATGAGCACAGGCAAACGTTGCTGGCCTTCAAAACTGCAGTGCCTCACCCCATTCATAGCAACAGTGTCCCCAGGAGCCCCATCTGCCAATCTGTTGTCAGGCTCACTCTCTGAAGGAGGCTGCCCATCATGTATGGATACCCAAAACTTGCTTAGTACTGATAGGGGCCTGGGTCCTACCTCCATCACCACCCCAGCCCCCCACCAAGGAAAGAGACGTTCCAAATAAGGAAAGCCGCGCCCATGAGGCTCAGCAACTGCCTTGCTTTAGGGTGGCCTGAATCCAGGGATCCTTGGACTGGACTGCAGTCCCGAGTGAAGACAGAGGCCCATCCAGACCCACCTCAGTAACCGGTAAGCCTGGAGGTTGGACACAGTGTGCACTCCCGTGCACTCCGACAAGCCGTACAACTCCATGATAGGGATGTTCATGCTGAGGAAGAAATCCAGAGTGCTACACGGCAGCCCCATGCCCACATTTAGAAACTGCTCGCAATGGTTGAGACCCAGGAACTTCCTGGCGGGCTCGAAGGTCAATCTCTTGGCCAGGCCGAAGCACAGCGGCTGGTGGATCTCCCTTTAGAAGCACAGCCATAGAAGAAGAACGTGTGACCGCTGCCTCCAGGTCCCATCCGCCGCCCCCTCCGGGCTCAGCACCCTGTGCCCTGGTCCAGAGCCTGCTGTACCCCATCATCCGCCTCTTGTTGGTGCTGAGGCCCATACGCATGGCCCAGCGGTCAATCCTCCTGCGGAAGGCGGTGGAGTCCAGGTGTTTGGTCTTCAGACTGTCCAGCATGCGGTCCCACACCCACGGAATGCCGCAGAACGTGGTGGGCTGGACCTCGCGGAGCAGCTCCATCAGGAAGCCCTGAATGGGACGGGATGGGGCGCTGGGGGACCCCCAAGCACACCAGGGACACGAGGCGGGAAGCTTCAGCCCGGGGAACCAGGATGAGACCGAGGACAGCTTAGGTGACAGGCAGAGACATAGCAACAGAGGTGCCTCCCCACCCCCCAGGGAGGGAGAAACGTAAAGGTCAGACAGAGGCCAGGAGCTGGGGGAGCATGCAGCAGCCTTGCCCTTGCTCTTACTCTTCTCACTTCGACCCTGTCCCTCTCTCCCCACAGCAGGGAGCAGGGTGACCATTCCCAGCTCATACCCCGCACCACCCACCCCGTCTTTGCTGCCCACATTGGGACACTGTCTCTCTTACCCCCAGCACTCACTGTGCCAGGGCTTCGTGGTAGCCCACTCCATTTCCCTGACTCTAGCGAGGGGAAATAGACTGTCCCAGCCACGTAGATTGCCACCCAAATGTCCAAGATCTGTATTCCAGCAAAGCAGAGTGGCAGGTAGCTCACAAGGACCTCCTGACCTTGAGGTGGACACTTGTACCCAAGGCTCTGAACAGTGGCTGCTGTGGTCCATGTGATCTGAAAGGTACCTTGTTAAGTAAGGTCTAGGTTCTTTGTGCCAAAAGAGGCCAGGCTAGGCCAGCCCCTCAGAGAGGGCCATGACTCACGTTGTCATGGCTGAGCATTATGGCCTTCGGGGGCCCCGTGGTACCCTGGTTGTATACCAGAGCACAGCACTGATTGGGCCTCTGTGCATCGATGATTTGGTCCAGTTTTTCATCCGAGATGCCATCTGCGAGGTCCAGGAACCCTTTCCACTGCAGAAAGACTGGTCAGTGGGCACTGGAGAGTAGAAGCTATCCCAGACACCTTCCCAGCCCACCCGCCTCAGCTTCAACCATACCCTGGACTATTTCTCAGCCATGAAAAGGAAAGGCATTTGATAGAGGCTCCAAAGTGGAGAAACTCTGAGAATATGATCCCAGGTACCCAAGGACACACACAAGAATCCCACTTTGGGCTTTCTGGACTCTCACTCTGCACCAGGCTTGGCCTCAGTCTCCAGGCCTGTGGCTGGCTGTCCTGCTCTTACTCCCCTGTTTGGACATACCGAGTATAGATTTGGTTGCACTTCCTGGATATCCTCTCTGTACTGTATGATGGCCTTGAGATGCTTCAAGTAGCCCTGAATCTGCAGGACACCATGGGGTCAGCAAAGATAAGGGCCCCTCCACACACAAAAGAAAAGACTCCCAATGGTCTACTTTGTCTTCATGCCTGGGGAGAATGGGGTCTCCTGTAGCCCAGGATGGTCTCAAACTCACTGTGTAGTTGAAGATGCCCTTGAACTCCTGGCAGGTCTTACTGCCATATACTGTTTTGTGGCGTCAGGGATGGAACCCAGGGCCCCATCCATGCTGCGTCAGTGTTCTGCCCACTGAGGTCAGCCCTAGTGTGTGTGTGTGTGTGTGTGTGTGTGTGTGTGTGTGTGTGTTTTAGTCTTATGTGTATGTAAAGGTATGTGCCTGCATATCTGTATATGCACTTTAGAGGCTAGAAGACAGTATCAGATTCCCTGGAACTGGAGTTACAGGTGGTTGTAAGCCACTATGTGGGTGCTGGGAACCCAACCTGGGTCCTCTGCAAGAATAGCAAGGAGAGCCGGGCAGTGGAGACACACGCCTTTAATCCCAGCACTTGGGAGGCAGAGACAGGTGGATTTCTGAGTTTGAGGCCAGCCTGGTCTACAGAGTGAGTTCCAGGACAGCCAGGGCTACACAGAGAATCCCTGTCTCGGAAAAAAAAAAAAAAAAAAAAAAAAAAAAGAATAGCAAGGAGAACACTGCAAGTGCTCTTCAGCCCCGCCCCTCGGCCCCGCCCCTCAGCCCCGCCCCTCGGCCCCGCCCCTCAGCCCTGCCCCTCAGCCCTGCCCCAGTGTTCTTACTACGTGAAAATATATGATTATTCCATTGTAAACCATTTGGTTTTCGACTTCTTGGTGTGGGACCTCACGCATGCTAGGCAGGTGTGCTTCACTGATAAGATGCACACCCCCATTTCCATTTTTGTTTAATTTCTGATGTGTGTATGTGTGTGTGCGTGTGTACACATGCATGCTCTCATAGGTATTCACAGAAGCGTGGCACTGGCGTCTTCCTCTATTGCTTTCCACCCATACCATTTTTTAAATTTCGTACTAATACTGTGTGTAGTACAGGCACGGGTATCCCAGACCCCCACAGACTGAAAGCACCCCAGATCCACAGACCCCAGAGCATCTTACCTGGTTAACCTTTTGCAGCTGTCTGTCATTATCCACCACGAAGATGTCCATTTCTGAGGTCTCAGCGATGACTTGGCAGGCCTTGGGGGAGTTGCTGCTCAAGATGCCCACAGAGATGCCACTGGAAGAATAATTCAGGGCTTTGGGGAACTGTGGGGTTCTTGGGAGTCTTCATACCCTATTGGAAGGTGGGACTCAGGGGAAAGTCCTAAGCTCCCCAAAATGTTCTACATGAGTGCAGGGATGGCTCAGTGCTAGGGTATGGCAGAAATAGGAAGTATACCTAAAGGAAGGGGCATTAAATATTGGGGTCCACAGGACATATATGAGTTTGATGAGGAGAGAGAATGTCTAGGAAGAGAGAAATGAGCCCGAGAAGGACTGAGTAATTAACAAACCCCTCTGAAAACTGAACTGTAGTCATGTGAGCTCCTTGAACTCAAAGAATCCACCTAGCTCCCAAAGAGGCAAGACCCCAGGACAGTCCGAGGACAAGCCGGGTGTCTCCCTTACCCTGCCATGATAGCTCCGATGCTGGCAATCACCCACTCTGAAGAGTTGATACCCATGATGCCCACACCGTGGAAGCGCTCCAGGCCCACCTGAGGAAGGAGAGACTTTGTGAGATTCAGAAGCCCTCACCCTGGCCTCACAGGAGTCTTCAGCTGACAAGATCAGCCTCTCTGGATTGCTTGTTCTCCAGACAGAGGTGCCACATAGTGGGAATGCTGAGAGGGCACTGCCGTCACACGCTTCTGTTATCTATCCATGTGTGCCTGTCATCCAGCACATGCTGTTAATCACCAACCACCTGCCCACCCACCCTCACACTCATTCATGCCCTCACTCCCACCCATCCACCCACCCGTCCACCCCATGAATCCATTTGCAATCCATCTTCAGTGCTTCAGTGTTACCCCAACACACCAAGCTTGCATTCTTTTTTGTTTGGTTGGTTTTTTGGTTTTGTTTTGTTTTGTTTTGTTTTGAGACAGAGTTTCTCTGTGTAGCCCCGGCTGTCCTGGAACTCACTCTGTAGACCAGGCTGACCTCGAACTCAGAAATCCGCCCGCCTCTGCCTCCCAAGTGCTGGGATTAAAGGCGTGTGCCACCCCCGCCCGGCCAGGCTTGCATTCTTTGCACAGAATCTGTCCTTTAGCCCAGGTCCCTTGCATGGTCTGTGCCTTTGGCTTGGTGTGTTCATCCCCAGATCTCCTGATAGCTTTTTCCTCCACTTAGCTGAGAATTTTGCGGTCTGTGAACCCCTCCGTCCTTGGCCACAATACTTTAAAAGTTCACCTCGTTCCTCTGGCTTTCTCCGCCCCTCCCACCCCATCTTCAGGCGCTCTGTGTCACTGACCCTGACCTGATTTATTAGGTTGACTAGTAAGTCACTTCAGGTTTCTGAAGGATGGGGCTTTTAAAAATTCATTTATTCAACAAACACCAGAGGGTTAGAACAGTAGTTTCTCATGGAACCAACCAACCAACAAACATACTATCATGACACCAGGTAGCCAGAAAGACAGGACAATAAAATCTTAAAAAAAACAAAAACATAAACTAATGATAAAAAAAAAAGGGCTGGAGAGCTGGGCGGTGGTGGCGCAGGCCTTTACTCCCAGCCCTTGGGAGGCAGAGACAGGCGGATTTCTGAGTTCGAGGCCAGTCTGGTCTACAGAGTGAGTTCCAGAACAGCCAGGGCTACACAGAGAAACCCTGTCTTAAAACAAAACAAAACAAACAAAACAAAAAGCAAAAAAGTGGATGAAGCGATGGCTCAGCAGGTAAGAGTATTGACTGCTCTTCCAGAGGTCCTGAGTTCAATTCCCAGCAACCACATGGTGGCTCACAACCCTCTGTAATGGGATCTGATGCCCTCTTCTGCTGTGTCTGAAGACAGTGACAGCGTACTCACATATATAGAATAAATAAAATCTTTTTTAAAAAAACTAATGAAAGACAGACTGGGAGGTGGCTGCCTTGGTAAAGCACTGGCCATGCAGCTCGTGTGCGCCCAGTGCTAGGGAGGCGCCAGGAGGGTGCCTGAAACACATGCCATCGCATGGGCAGCCAGTTAGAGAGCTCCAGATCAACAGGACAACCCCACGCAAATGCACTCCTCCCCATCCCCACAAGGACAGGCCACTCACAGATTGAAATCAGTCCTCATGTCTGTCCTCAAAGGGGACCTGTGGACTGGATCCACATTGTTGGTATGTGTACGTCTATGTTAAATGTATTATAAAAGGGGTCTGGAGAGATGGCTCAGGAGCTAAAAACAGGTATTCTCTTGTAGAAGATCAAACTTGGGGTCCCAGCATGCATCTGGCAGCTCACCCATCTACAACTCCAGGCCTAGGGGACCCAGTGAACTCTTCTGGGCTCCATGCACATACCCACACACATAATTAAAAGTAAACAGCAGAACTTTTTTGTTTTTTTGAGACAGAGTCTCATTCCATAAACCAGCTGACTTCGAAGTCACAGAGATCCCCCTGCCTCTGCCTCCTGAGTACTGGGATTAAAGGCGTGCGCCATCACATCTGGCCACATTTTTAAAAATTAGTAAAAGATAAAGACTAAAAAGTTAATATATAAACACATTAGATATAACTTTCAATATTCTTTTTTAAAAGATTTATTTATTTTATTTATATGAGTACACTGTAGCTGTCTTCAGAGACACCAGAAGAGGGCATCAGATCCCATTACAGATGGTTGTGAGCCACCATGTGGTTGCTGGGAATTGAACTCAGAACCTCTAGAACAGCAGTCAGTGCTCTTAACCACTGAGCCATCTCTCCAACCCAATTTTCCATATTCTATGCACACATACTTATGGTCCATATAACCTACATTATACATGTAATGCATTTGGCACTGTTGTATATTTTCATGTGTTTGTAGATATTAAATATATGTATACTTTTGATTTTTTAAATTCACTCTGTGTAGACAGATGTTTTGCCTACATGGATACCTGTGCACCGTGTGCGTGCCTGACTGACTGGTACCCACAGAGGTGGGAAAGGGGCATTGGATCCCTGGAGCTGGACTCACAGATCATGTTATAGACAACACATGGATGCTGGGAATTGAACCCTGGCCCTGTGTAAGAGCAGCTGGTGCTCTAACCACGGTGCCATATCTTCGGCCCCATTTTTTTTTTTTTTTTTGAGACAGGGTTTCTCTGTGTAACCCTGGCTGTCCTGGAACTCACTCTTTAGACCCGGCTGGCTTCGAACTCAGAAATCTGCCTGCCTCTGCCTCCCAAGTGCTGGGATTAAAGGCGTGCGCCACCACCGCCTGACCTTCAGCCCCATTTGTATATGTTGCGTATAGGAAAGCATACATCATACATGCAACACATATGTGTGAAAGCTTTCATATATATGGATATTCACACTCTAGATTTTAATATGTATATGAACATATATAGCAGTGGGTATACCTGATACAGCTCTGTGTGGTTATGCATACATAAGATTAAAAACACAAAACATGAGTAACACAGAAACAAAACTATACTCCATGTCTATACACTCCATGTCTAATCTCACATTTGATATGCAAAATGAATCTTGTACATGAGGAAACTGAGACACAGAGTGGCAAGTAATTCACGTGACTAATGGTGGCATGACACTCCTGGTGTGAATGAGCAACCTGAAGTGGAGAGGAAACTGTAGCGAACTCGCTCTGTCCATGGCACAGAGCAGTGCTAGAGAGTCAGGTGTGCACAGGAGAGGGGTGTGTCACCTGTGTACTTGCTTGTACACGGGCCGTACCTTGAGGAAGGCCTTGGCAGCACGCCGGCAGGCCTCGTAGTACTCGATGTAGGTGAGCAACTGCCAGCTCTTCTTGTACTTGGAGCCGATTGCCAGGTAATGTGAGTACTTTGTGGCCGCGCTCATGATCAAGTCAGGAACTGTGACCGGAGGCTCATTCTCTAAAGGGCTCTTGCCCATACGCAGCTGCACCTGGCCTTCGCGCTTAGATGTCCAGTAGCTGCCACCTGTGGCAGTGTCAGAGGCCACTCCATTTGTTGGGACAAGAGATGAGGTCCTCGGGAGGACAGTGAGCCACTCTCCCCAGAACAGGACAGAGGGTGAGAAATCACATCCCCCACGAAGATTGGAGGAAGAACAGGAGGTCATTGTCACTGTCCCCAGGTGGATGGAGGTCAGAGGTCACTCTCTCTAAGAGAGTGGGACAAAGGACAGGAATGATGTTTACTGCTCCCTGACCCACAGAGAGGAGGACATGGAGTCATAGTTACTGTTTCCAGGTGGACAAGGCCTTGATGGTTGGTCACATGATCACCCCACAAGGGTCACATGGTCACAGGACTTCAGCCCCCACTGGCCACCTACCCTAGTAGACCAGTGCTGCTCTACTACCTGATCCCAGGAAGTATGCCCAGACTGTTGGGATGACCCCGTAGCAGCCTGCTGCCACCCCCACCCTCTCCCCGAACCTGGGGGGTCCCACCTGGGGTCATTGTTTCGAAGTTTTCTGCTTGTGCCTTCTTCGATATTGTGCTGTGAATTTTGTTCCTCAAGATGGCTTTTGTTTTCAGGAGAGGCTTGGTGGTCCTAAGGTTATCTTGTTCGTTAGGGTCAGTCATCCCCATGACACAGACCCAGGACCAAGGTGTTCACACACAGAATTACAGGCAGCAGAGAACCAGGTGTACACAGTGGGGTGTCTGCTTCCTTGAAGGGTGGGGTGGATGGTGGTGGAGTTGGCCAGGGAAAGGCAGGAACCTCACTGACCAGGGGACAAGGGATGGCAGGAGTGGGTGCTGGCAAAAGACATAAAACAAGCTGGGTGTTAGTGGAGATATTTCCTGTGTGTGGCATGTATGCAATCGTATGGAAGCAAATATTTTCCTCAGTCACATTCCTTCTTTTGAGGCCTGTCTGGCAATGGCCGTCCACACCTCTCCCTTCCTGAACCCATAGCATGCCTGTTGGCTAAGCTGGCTGTCAGTGAGCAACAGGGGTCTCTTGTTATAGGTGTGTGCTGCTATACCCAGCTTTTTTGTGGGAGAGGGGACTGAATTCAGGTCCTCCAGTGTATGTGTGCTGTGTAAACTCAAGGGTAGCCTGGGCTACATGAGACTCTGGAGACGGGAGTAGAATGGAGGGGAGAGGGAAGGAGGAGAAAAGAAAAGGGTTTCCAGTACCTTCTGTGCCTAGTGCACAGGCGTTTCCTGAGAGAGGCTGGGGCAGATGTAGTCCTCAGCCCTCTCTCCCCACCACAGGCTGCCACTTTATCAACTGGTATGGCAGTGGTGACTCCTGTCCAGCTCTGTCACCACCTCCCACTGTAGCCACAGAGGGACAAGCAGCCCCCAGACTGGATGTCCTCTAGAACATTCCCTTCTACAGTTCAAGTGCAGTTGTTGTGACATCACTGTGTTCCGTGAGCCAGGGCCACAATGGCAGTGTGACCCAAGGTCCCCTTGGGGCATACACTAGAAACCATTGAAATAAGGGATTTGGGTCTGTCACATAGCCATATCCACACAGTAGTCACACTTAGCTCATGCTCACTGACAGATGAGGGAGCAAGGGTGTGGGCACTCCAGGCTGAGAGAGGACATTCTGATAAGATACCCATGCCAACTTGGAGGAACAATAAACACTGTCCAGTGAAATATGCCAGATAAGGGTCTAGGCCCCAGAGCAAGCCACAGAGACAGGAAGTGGATGGTGGAGACCTGGGATGGGATGGAGTGAGTACTGAATTAGGGCAGAGCTTCAGACTGGGGAGACAGAGGGCACTAGAACTGGGTGGTGATGATAGTTTCAGTGTGAATGCATGTTTTGTTTGAGGCAGGGTCTCATGTACATAACCTGGGCTACATTTGACCTCCCTGTGTTGCCAAGGAGGACCTTGAATTTTCGGTCCTCCTGCCTCCATTGTCCTCAGTGTTGGTTTGACGGGCATGTGCCACCATGCCATTCATGTGATGCTTGGGATGGAATCCCAGGCCTTGGCATGCTCTTTGAGTATTACCCACTGGGCTGTAGCCCCAGACCCTGATGGTAGGTTTTTGATTTTGAGATTCCTCATAGGTTCTTGAGTGGCCTTGTCTGGTTTTATTTCTATCTAATGTAATGTGCAATGCTCAGCACTGGAGCTGTAAAAACTGTACAAGCACATACAGATAGTTGAATGAATGAATGAATGAATGAATGGGTGGATAGATGAGTGAGTACACTGGTGAGTAGCTGAAGGATGTGTGCGTGAGTGAATGAATGAGTTGGCGGATGACCAGAGGAGGAAGCTCATGATTCCCTTTCCCAGGGAGTACTTTTCTCCTGAGGCTGGGTGCAGGGGAGTACAGCCAGTGATGTCATAAGGGGTGTCCTGAGCAGAAGGTTCCAGAAGCCTGAATTATGGAGTTGTGTTGGGTGGAAACCCATCTACCACCACCATCACCCTGGCTAGACTGAGGGCTGACCAGAGCAAGAAGGGACAGCACACACACACACACACACACACACACACACACACACACACACACACACACAGAGGCTTCTGGGACCACCCACCACTGACCAACTCTGTGGAAGGAGAAATACCTTGCTGACCAGATGTCTCCATCTGTGACACCTGGCCACCTTGTGAAAGGTGACACTTGGTAAGGTTCCTGAGAGGATCTCTGGGTGGGGCACATGGCCCTGACAGAACAGAGCCTACGTTTAGGGAAGGCCAAAGTTTAGGTTTTCCCTACGGAGGCAGTGCTGCCTTGAACTCCCACCCTCCTGGACTTGTTGCACTAAATGTGAGGGCTTAGGTTCAGGTTCCTAGAATCTGAGCCTGAACATGGTGAAAACTGAATGTGGTAGTGCCCACCTGCAACACCAGCACCTGTAACACTCAGTGTCAAGCAGCAGAGAGACCCTGTGGCACGCTGGCAGTGTGCATTGTTTTGGTGTCTGCTGTATGCAGGACGTCTGAAGTCTGTCCACTTTGTGTATTTGTGGTCAGCTTTGGCTGCCACCCCTCAGGCACTGCTCACTTTGTATTTTGAGGCACTATCTCCCACAGAACCAGGAGCTTGCTGAGTGGGTCAAATGGCTGCCCATGAGCTCCAGCAATCCCCCAGTCTCCACCTCTCCAGAGCTGGAGATACAGATGTACACTACCACACCTGGGATTTTTACATGTGCTGGTGATTCAAAGTCAGGTCCTCATGCTTGTCCACTCCACACTTACCTACGGAGCCATCTCCCAAGCCCCTAAGTTTTGTTTTGTTTTGTTTTGTTTTGTTTTGTTTTGTTTTGTGACAGGGTCTTACCATGTAGCCCTGGCTTACCTGGAACTCTGTCTGTAGCTCTGGCTGGCCTTAAACTCAGTGATCTACCTGCCTCTTCCTCTCAAGTGCTGGACTAGAGGCGTGCACCACCAGATCCAACTTGTTTATGCTCTTATTTGTGGAAAATTAAAATGTTTTAATGTTATGTTTTGAGAGCAGGTCCTACACGCTCAGCCACCCTCCACTCTGTGACGTCCTCCAGAGAGCTGTGGTGACAGCACACACCCTGTGCCTAGCTACAGATTTTTTTAAAATTACTTTATTATTATTGTGTGTATTAGTGCCTCTGTGTGTGGTCATAGGACAGCTTGGGGTGGTCAATTCTCCCCTCCCATGTGGATCCTAGTGAGTGAATGCAGGTCGGCAGGATTGACAGTGAGTGCCTTCACCTGTGGCTGGGCCAATAATAATCTTGAAAAAAGAAGAGAGAAGAGGGATGGAAGGAGCAGAGGAGCAGAGGAGGAAGGACAGAGAACTAGGTCAGGACCTCACCACTGAACACCCTCTGACATAGAAATGCACCATGCTCTGGCATATGAACCATTTTTCCAGTCGTCAGGCATGACTAAGCAATCCCAAGGTCTAGGCAGATATTCCCAGTGGGTTGGAAGTTGGCCCTCTGCTGTTCCTGCCAAGCTTCTCTGTTCCCTTCATTGGTCGTCATCTGTGACCCTGCAGCACCACGACAAATGCTTCTTGTGAACCTGCAAAGGCTGGACCGCCAGTGACTCCAGAGAAGAAGGTGGAAGACCCTGAGAGGGGCACAGACACCACCCCAGGTTAGTGACGGCCAAAGAGGGTGGATGGTTTCTGCCAGTCGGCCACTCAGCCACCTCAGCTTGAGCTCGCCTGACCTCCGGGGCTGTCATGTTCTTCCTGGTTGGGTATGAAGTAGCAAGTAGTCAGCAGTTTGGGGTTCAATCACTTAGGTCACAGGTGACAACTTGGGGTCAAGGGGCACAGCACAGGTCACTTGCTGTGTGGGAAGCACATTTGCATATTACCTAGTTTCTGGTGTTATGGTAAAACATCCTGACAAGTGACTTATGGGGAGGGGTTTACCAGCTTCCCATTCCATGCCACCATCCACTGTGGTAGGGAGGTAGAACAGGAGCTTGAGGCAGCAGGTCACATCCATGAGCAGAGAGCATGCACACACTCCAGCACTCTGCTGCTCTGCCCTCTGCACGGTGCTTCACAGAGACTTTTTCAGGTAATTCTAAATAGTCTCATTTGACAAAGCTAACCACACAAATACTTTTTTCAAGAGATTTTATGGGGCTAAAGAGATGGCTCAGAGGGGTACACATACACTCACACACACAGATGTGTGTGCACACATATGCACACTCAATCACACAGACATACATGCGCAGACACTCATACTGTTGGCTGTGTGGCACTTTTCCTGGGAAAACCTGAACAAATACCTATCCACCCTTATTGTGTGACAAGAAAGCCTTTTCCTGGTGAGCTGCAGCACACACATCCACTCTCCTGAGGTAAAGGAAAACACAGCAGGCCAAAGCATGGGCGCCACCCATGTCCAGCATGGCGCCGCGAGTTTTATTGGGGTCACTGACAGGCATATGCATTAGGGGTCACGTACTGGAGCAGAAATGACTCAGAGACAGCTGCATCACCAAGGCATGAGTGGCAGCTCAGAAAGCTGGGAAGCTGATGCTCACCGCACAGCCTGCAGGCAGGGCGACAGCTGGAGAGCATCCTTTGCAGGCATCCTGCATCTCTGAGAGTGTGCCCCAGCACTCCTGACAGCTTTATACGCTGAGGAGTGTCTTAGTCAGGGTTTCTACTGCTGTGAGCATGACCAAAAGCAACTTGGGAGAAAATGGTTTATTTAATCTTACAGCTTACAGTCCATCATCCAGGAAAATCAGGGCAGGAACTCATGCAGACGCCATGGAGGGCGCTGCTCCCTGACTCAGTCCCCACAGCTTGTTCAGCAGACTTTATATCATTCAGGACTCACCGGCCTAGAGGTGGCACCACGCCCAGCTGGCTGAGCCCTCCCACGTCAATTATCAGTCTATAAAGTGCATCACAGACTCCTCTAAATGCCAATCTGATGGAGGTATTTTCCAAGTCTAGGTTTGTATCGACTTGACAAAAACCAACCAGCACCCAGAGAGAGGGGCTGGTGAGTCCGGTCACTCTTCAGGAACTTCCTGAAGGTTCTGAATTGTTCACCTCCTAAGCTTCTGAGTATTCTCTGCATGATTGAGTATTTTCATGTCAGAGGAAAGTCCTATCCAACATACGTGTGCACACTCATACCAAGAAAGTCTTATCCAACATATGTGTGCGCACACTCACACCAAGAAAGTCCTATCCAACATACGTGTGC
>JADRCD010208907.1:0-15503 GCA_019843815.1 Montemys delectorum
TTTTTTCTACCTGCTTTTGGAGTGTCAATTAAAGACTGGAGCAAGAGGAAGGTGAGAGAGCCTGATAAGAACAAGTGTGGAGAGCAAGTGAGGTGTGTGTGGAGAGTGTGTATGTGAGACATGTGTGAGGCATGTGTGAGGTGTGTGTGAGACAGTAAAAGGTGAACACACAGAGGCTAGTGTAATCCGCGCAATGGTCTCGCCAGCAAGAACGCACGCAGACACCAGGATCCTTCTGCAACAAGCGTTTATTGCATCTTTTAAGAGGAAGACCCCAAGCCCTGAAAAGGCATTGCTTATATACACCCTGGAGCAACGTGTTCATTTCTGATTGGCTGTTTGCTCATTACCTCATGTGATGCCCCGGGATAGAATGTGACTTGGCTCACTCTGGCCCTTAGCACATGCACAGACTACTTGTTTACAGGGAAAAGACACCTGATGCTGGCGCCATCTTGTAATGGCGATAGCAGGCTCTGGCGTGGCACTCTATAGGCCTGTGCAAGTCTGGGAATTTGAGAAAAGAAAAGTGCACAGGAGAAAGGCAGAGTGGGCAGACTCAAGCTGCAAGCAAGGGAGCCACAGTTTGGCACAAAGAATGGGGAGGAGTTCTGCACAGCTGTGGAGCTCACCATTCCTGAGGGAAACTTTGACTTTTATTTCTCATCTCTTCTAAATTTTAAGTAATACTTTTTTTCTCCAAAAAGAAAAATACTTGGGACAAGATTTTAAATCTGCCTTGGTTGAGTGAGCATGTGCAGAATCCCTGTCCTGTTCTTGTCCCCTCAGGCAGCCATGATGCCAAAAGGTCTAATGGAAAGCCTAAGCATAGGCCTGAAGTGGTCGCTCAGCACTTATGAGCCCTGACTGCTCTCCCAAAAGGTGTGAGTTTGAATCCCAGCAGCTGCTGTGAATTTTTTGCCTTCTTTTGGTGGCTGGCTAGAAAGCTCTATGTCATGGAATCTGGCTCCCTCCTGTGATCTGAGAGTATAAAAGCAGGCAGAACACTGTCCACTTAATAAATAAAGAGCTTTTAAAAAAGAGATATTTCCTGATAGAATTTTCTTATAGATTTGGGGATGATTATGAGATGATCGATCCTGCTTCCGTTTCTTCTTCCAGGCATCCTGAAGCACTGAGGGTCTGCTATCAGGGCCATTCAGAGGGAGATAGAAATGCTGCATTCATAGAATTGGTAGGGAAGAGAAGTGTAAGAACAGGATGAGCTCATAACTAGTGGACTACTTTACTAAGATGCTTGCTTCTTATTGTTGTATCCTCTGCTGTGGGGTTGGCCTTGGGAGGCAGGTAATTCATTTTAGGTGAGATCCCTGCTATCACTGTGTGTTTCCTGTTATTATTAAATAGTGCAGGGATGGGGTGGTCTGGCATCCCACAGATATCACTGGTACGGCCAGCCTGGGACCACAGCCCGGCTCACCATCCTGTGAACTGTTTCAACACTGCAGTTGCATGAGCTCTGATCAGACAGTGTCCATTCATCCCTGAGGCTTATAGAGAGCCCTGGGGTCACCAGGGATGTCCAAAGTCTACAGCATCTCCACAGTGGGAGCAGTGTGAACATCCCCATTGGTCCTGCCCACTTGCCCACCCACCCTCCTTGGGCAGTCAGGGACTCAGCTCTCTCAACTCCAGTCATAGCGATGGCTCAGGGCACTTGCCATGCACATGTGTGCGTGATCGAGCATGTGCCAGGCTGCAGGGATGGAACAGGGATTGCCATGTGTGTGTGCGTGCCTGCCCACACAGAGCTCAGTCTCTCTCTGGCCCTGCTGCACCTGAAGACTGATGAACTCTTATTTTTTTTTTTTTTTTAAAAAACAAATTCATTGCTTTACCAGTTAAATAGTAGGAGAAGGAAATCTTCATTGTGGGTGGATGGCTCAATGGTTAACAGTACCAACTGCCCTTCTAAAGGCCATGAGTTCAATCCTGAGCCATCCATAAACAACTTTTAATTTCCTCAAAATGTTCCGCTTTTTACAAAAATTCCTGTAATTCTACCAAATGACCACACAGTGTCACTGTGATTGCCTGCAAGACAGGGAAGTGATTTCTCTTATGATCTAAGAAAGAGAAAAACTCCCTTCTTGGGTGATAGCTCACTGATTAAGAGCATCAATTCCTCTCTCAAATATCCTGAGTTCAAGTACTGATAGCTCAGAGGTTGAGATCATCAACTGTGCTCCCAAACATCCTGAGTTAAGTACTAGCAACTACTTGACTGCTTCTAGCCACCTAAACTGTCAGTTGGTGCCTTTGAAAGCTATAATGAACTCATTTATTTAATAAATACATCTTTAAGAACAAACTGTCATTCTCATTTTCCACAAAACTCAGTCTGTGGTTGCCATGAAAATCAATTTTCATTTTTTTTTTTTTTTGGTTCTGAAAAAAAATAACACAAAAAACCACTGTTATCAGAAAAATATAAAATGAAATAAATAAATGGAAAATTAAAGTAAAAAATACACATTCACACTCAAAATTAAAATTTAAAATTAAAATTAAATTTGAAAATTTCAATATTTAAAATAAATTATCAAAATTAAACCACACAATACAAAGTTGAAATTTAAAATTGCTTTTAAAATGTAAAATTGAATATATACAATAAAAAACAGAATTAAAGTTTTAAAATGTCAAAGTTAAAGTTTAAAAATCCAAATAAAATATGTCAAGAGAAATATGAATTTAAAAACATAAATTCAAACTAAAGTTAAAAAATTATAAGTAAAATTTAATGCTGAAAATTAAATTTAAAAAATAAAACTTTAAAAATTCGAAATTTCAAAAATCTAAAATAAAGTATAAAATATAAATTTCACAACTTAAGAACTGTGTTGCTGTTTGACAGCTATTTTATAATTTTAGTCACGACATTCATGACAACAACTCTGCCTTCAGTTTTGAAATTATATTTTCCCTATTGTACATGTTCATCAAGTACACACTAGGCATCCAAGTCCTACCCTGGAAGGTAGGGATTCATTTAGTTTCTTTTAAAAAAGCTAGCTGCTCTTACCACACAGGTAACCTAGCAATGTTTTACATGACAAAGTACTCAGTGAGACCTTGCCTAACTCCCTGTGGAGCCATCCTGTCACATTGGCTTGTGTGCAGAAGGACCCCTCCCCTCCACCCCTGCCATGGACTTGAGGCAGGGAGTGGGGCAGGGGGTTGAACACCTTTAAAGAGGGTGAGACAGGGGAATCTCCTCCCATCACTCTCACACTGCCACACACCAAATGTGACCCCACCCCCTTCTGTCACTCTCAGGCTGCCCCACCCAGAAGCATCTGTGGCCCTGCTACCAGCCATGAGATTAGCCCAAGCATTTTTAGACTCAGGCAAATGGACATGCACATGATCTCTCTCTCAATATACTCAGTCCTCTTCTACAACGGACTGGGATCATTGTGGGGACCTCTTATTCCACAGGATGAGATTTCTGGTCAGGTGGGTAAAAAAAATTCGACAAGTAACAGAGAAAGATGCAAGGAAGTGCTGAGTCTGAATGTATTTCTTAAAAATGGCATGAGGTTTTTACAGTCATTACAAAAGAGAGATGAAAAATCTAGCAGCTCAGCGGTTGAGGTACATCTGAGTCCACCTGAAACACACCTGGTCTAAAACAACCACCTCTTCTGGACAGGCACTGCACCCCCCCCCCACTCGGGCCCAAGCTCTCTGGTCCCTGGGGCGCTGCGGAATGCATGAGGCTCGAAGCTTGAATCTGAATGAATGAATCTTAGTCTAAGTCCTAGTCCATCTAAGTTCTTGTTCCAGTCGAAGTGCCACCTGCACAAAGTGAAAACCAGGCTTATATGGTATACAGAAAACACTGCGAATGACAAAATCACATAGGCAGGTGACAGTCACATCAAGGTCAGTATGATCACATAGGCAAGGGATGATTACACCAAGATTAAGTATCCAGGTGTGAAGTGGGCAGAAGAGCAGTGGTGCCCTCCCTGCTGGGGCTATTTTGGTAATCCTCATGCTAATTCTCTGGGTCTGCTGGAGGCAAGCACCAGGAAGTTCCAATCTAGCAATTCCTCCTAGGCCCTTAAGGCATTAGGAGGGAAGTCCTCTCTGGTATGTAAAAGAGTTCTGTCTCCTGTGGGACTGCCCTGAGAATTGTAACTCTGTGCCTGACCTCTATTTCTAACTCTGAGGACATCCTACCTGATGAGGCAGATTCCTTGTGAGAAATTCCAAGCTAAGGACAGATTGGAAATAAATTAGGATATATTGGAACATTGTGCTGGCCAGGAAACAACGCCCTTTTTTAGCCATTTACGAATCATTTCTTGGGGTACCTTTATGCTTGAATAAGAAGCCATGTTGTGATTGGGAAGACTAATCTGGAGCACGACTAAGTTAGGAGATGCCAACGACTGACTGAATACCCAGAATGCACAAACTCCCTTTGAAGTCATAATGCCTCTTGTCCATGATCAGGCTTTTACCCCTGATATTGCAGACATAACTGGAGTAGATGAGAGGGCATGGCATTCTTCCTGGTCACTCTCAGGAGGGCCTGAGCTGCTGAGGTTCATGACTCACTGTGCCTCCCTCCTCCTCACCTACTGTGACCCTGTGAGGTCACAGAGTCTGCATCCTAACCATCACCACTCAGGTCATAACCAGGAAACCTGAGCCCATGTTTGGCATTCATGGCCCTCCGCACCCCCCCCCCACTCCAGCCAGAAGTCCTACAGCCGCTACCGGAAATGGAACAGGAACACAAAATAGCAGTCCTGTGCTGGTGCAAGTCCAGGTCATGGATCGAGTGGGGTCATGTAGTGTCAAACCTCCCTCAGGTCTGATCCATTTGTGACCATGTGCTCCCCACAAGCCTCTGTCTTCACCTTGGGGGCCAAGGTCACATGTCTCCACACAGCCTGAGCAGCTGTTGTGACTGGGGAGTGAGGGTTGGGGCCAGAAGGTGACCCTGAATCACATGGTGACCACTGACCACCTACATGAACCCTGGCCTATGACTTGGACCCCAACCTTATACCTGACACCGACATCACACGTGAACCCTGTTCTTTGTTCCAACATGACCTCTATAGTTCTGTGACCCTGAGGACACTATCCTGTGATTCCAACATGGCCCCAACACTGTCCACCTCACTCCCACAGCTTCAGCCCCACCACCTTGTTTCTCCAGTTTCTGACCCCACACACCACTGCACTCACCAGGAATTTCCTGGTAACATCAGGAGTCCCCTGCTATGTCACAGACTGCAGCCAGGCTACCACAGGGTCACTCACTTCTCTGTGTCTTATCTTCCTTCCAGGCCTGGAGAGGGTCATCACTGGCAGTGGCACCATGAGCCAGAGCTTGAGTGGTATTTGGGGTTGTGAGGTCATGGGTGGCAAGGACTGGGGTTATGGGGTCAGAGGTCATGTGGTCAGGGGCCATTGGTGAAGGTTTAGCCTCAGTTTTAGTTGAAAACCCAGGAATGAAGGAGTCATTCAAAGGAGCTGAGGCTTGGCTCCATGAAGAGAGCCTATGAGAGGCTATTGGTGAAGCCTAGTTGAGGGGAAGACCCCAGTGTACTGGAGATGCCAGTGCCAAGGGATGATCTCCAACAACAGCAGCAGCACTGGAGTGGATTCACCTGAACCTAGAATGCTGCAGAGGGCAGAGCTGGAGAGGGGAGGCCAGCCCTTTGGAGGAGGACAGAAGATAACGCCTTTGAATCTTATCTGGAACAACAACTACTCCAAAATTTTAAAGATCATTGTACAAAAACCAAGGCTTGTAGTGAAACTCCTTCCAAGGATCAGCTAATAAAATAAACATTTAATGAATAATATACACTAAAAGATTCAAAGTCCTTACTTCTTGTATTGAAGCAGAGACATTTTTTTTTTACAAAATGTAAGGTAATTAGCCATTCCTTGAGGCAAAATTTTCCAATGATATCGCTTCATGGGTACCTAGAAGGGAGTGAGAAGGGGGACATAATAAAAGAGTGGGCAGGATCAGCTATAGGAAGAGACAAAAGAAAAGTACAGATAGTCAGGACTTATACTACAAATATGTAGCACTGGAGGATGGGGAACTGGGTGTGGTATCCTCTAGAAAGTCCCAAATACCAGGGAAGTGAGTGGTTCCCAGGATGCATGGGGAATGACATTAGCCATAATATCCTACAAAGGGGAGACAGAACCTGTAGAGACCACTTCCAGTAGATAGATACAGGCACCAATTGAGGGATGGGGCCACTCATCCATATCACAGAAATGCAGTGCTACAATGTACATTGATTGTCTTTTCTTTTTTCTCTCTTTTTTCAATTATTGAGCATAGATTGTTTTCATTCATTTTATTGATTACTTCTCTCCTTACCCAAAACTTTCCAGATTTTACTGCCCCATGCCACTCATAAAAATCCATAACCTTTTTTTCTTGTCATAGATTAAATATCTAGATTATTATTGTTATTATTATTATTATTATTATTAAAAAACAAAGAAACAGAACAAAATGAAAAATAAGCAGATAAAAGAAGATAAAGAAAAATTTAAGAAACCTATACATACACAGACTCAAATTCATAAAAGGAATTAACATAAAAACACAAAACTATAAGCCACACTATATTTAAAAAGGAACATTGAGGTGAAGACAAAAACCATTAGCAAAACTAATGAACACAAAAATGAAACAAATCTAAAGTCCTGGAAAGACATTATGAGACGAAGAACCACCAACAATGCCTTTGACTTTGTTTTGTGTTTCCCATCTGCTGCTGGGCAAAAGGTTTACCCTTAAGAGTCATTTGAATAAACTGTGAGTGTCCTATTGTTGAGCACAACTCTTGAAAAAAGAAATTCTTGTAAATCATACCTGAAAGTAAGTCTGTTAAATCATTTTTAATCATGTAACCTTTCTCATCAAAATGTAATAAAAGTTAAAAAATAAAATAAAATAAAAAATAATGCTTTTACTTCTATGTGATCTTATCAAAACATAAATATATACAATTTTACACAGTATCTACTATTTATGTTTTAAAACATGTATGTATATGCAAATATATACACATTCAGTAAGAATTAATGAAATAAGAAACCATGTATATTTTAGGAGTGCATGAAATGGTACAAAGGGTGTTTTGAGACAGGAAATATAAACAAAAAGCAATTGAATGACAATGTCAAAGATAAACTACCAAATAGTATTTAAAAAATAAAGCAGCAAATAGTACTTTGAGACAAAAATGACACTGACCTTCAACACCTGATGTAAAGAAAGAATAATGTGGGGCTAATGAGATGGCTCAGTTGATAAGATCATGGACTGATCTTCCAAAGGTGCTGAGTTCAAATCCCAGCAACCACGTTGTGGCTCACAACCACTCAGAATGAGATTTGATGCCCTGTCCTGGAGCATCTGATGACAGCTACAGTGTACTTATTTGTAATAATAAGACTTTGGGCAAGAGTGAGTAGGTTTGACCTGAGCAAGCAGAGGTCCTAAAAGTCAATTTAAAACAACCACATGAAGGCTCACAACTATCTGTACAGCTACAGATTATCCTTATATACATAAAATAAGTAAATACAACTTTAAAAAGGGAATAATGTGTATGTGTTTATATGTGCAGATTTTGTGTGTAATATTAAACTGAAATGTAAATTTTAATACTCATATTTTGGTAAAATTTATGATGAAATCCTACATGTAGAGAGATTTATATGTTCATTGAATTCACTGTCCTTACTGTGGTGAAGGCCTTGTGTGGGACATTTCCATTTGTGGTTTTTCCTCAATTAAAGAAACAGTTATTTCTTAATGAAATTGTGACTTTTCAAGTAAATGTACAGAGCCTTTCATTGCAGGCACAATCTGATCCACATTTTACTATTCATAAAATGTTCTCTTTTGTATGTCATATGATATTCTTAACATCTTCCAAGTACATTGTAAAGCTATTCCAATGTCCAGCATTTCTCTGCTGTCATATGCAGTAGTGCCACTGTGCTTCACATTCTGCTAACATTAACTCTTGTTTCTCTTTTCATATAAATGCCTTTAATTGCATTAAGAAACTGTGATATTTCAAATCCCAACAAAAGCAATTTACCATTTAGGTGATGTCTTATATTCTATTGCTGTAATAAACAACATGGTTAAAAGAAACATGTGAGAAAAGTGTTTATTTACCTTGGTCACAGTATATTGAATGAAATTTAGGCATGAAATTGGATGCAGGCACTCAATGAAATCCCATGGAATAATGGGGATTACTGGCTTCATGTCCATTTTGTGTGCAGTCCATTTTCTTTTAACTCCAAGAACAATTCACCTAGAAGTGGTACTGTCCACAGTCAGTAGGATCACCTTATATTAATCAGTAGTTAAGTACATGGGCTACACAGAAAGCCACAGCTAAAGATGATGGTAGACATTCCTCAATTGAGATTCCCAGTTCTCAATATCTTCATGTGTGTATACTTATGAATGATACCATTTTCCACCAAACTTTGGTAAGTGGTAGCACAATAGAGAGTGCTGTCCAGTTTGTAAATTAAAATGTGTATAATATTTATATTTTGAGAAGATTTAGTACTACTTTTGTTAAGACAATGAAAAATATGTTGAGTATTACCTAACATTTTCATACTATGAAAGTTTCAATAATGCAATTTATCTTTGTACTTCTGTATAAAATTTGAATCTGGTCTAATTAAAATAACATATCACTTCGGGATAAAGATACATACTAGCAATCCTGCACCAGAAGCCAAGATGGAGAAAACCTCCACAACCACCATGACCTTCCCCCTGGTACTATGGTAGACAGGGAGGAAGGTGATCCAGACACTGCAGAACACCAGCATGCTGAATGTTAGGAACTTGGCTTCATTGAATCTATCAGGAAGGTTCCTAGCCAAGAAAGCTACAGTGAAACTCCCCAGTGCCAAGAAGCCCAAATATCCAAGGACAAAGTGGAAGGCAAAGACAGAGCCTTTGTTGCAAATAATGACAGTCTTCCCATGTTCAGATTGTATATCTCTGTCAATAAAGGGAGGAGATGTTAGCAACCAGATTCCACAGACCACAAGTTGGATTAGGGTACAAATGGGAATGACCAAGTTAGGTGCTCCTGATATCAGCACCCCTCTCATCCTTCTCCCTGAAGTAATGAGCTTGAAAGCCATGACCACGGTTATTGTTTTGACCAACACTGTAGAAATAGCCAATGTGAAAAACACTCCAAAGATGGTCTGCTGCAGGATGCAGGTGGCCTGCTTTGGATGTCCAATGAAGAGCAATGAGCAGAGAAAACAGAAGACTAGAGAGATGATCAGGATGTAGCTGAGAATGACATTATTGGCCTTCACAATGGGAGTATCATTGTACTTTACAAAAGTGACTAATACTAGAATTGTGATTGCTGAGAACGAGAGGGCAATGGAGACTAGAGCAATCCCCAATGGATCTTCATAAGCCAGAAATGTCACAGTTCTTTGGAGGCAGTGGGTTTGCTCTAAGTTGGCATATTTATCATCTGGACACTTCACACACTCTTCTATATCTGCTGGTGAACAACAGTGAATCCTTATAAAATGTCATAATTTTGTTGTTAATAATTGTGTATTTGTATTATTCAGAATATATATCAATAAATAATTTTGAATTGAGTATCTAATCCTTTTTTTATTGCTGTAGAGAACACTAATTTAAGATTGCTTTCTATTAATCTATGCTTTGTGATGTAATAAAACCCCATCATAAGGAATGGGACAGCAAAATACATTTATTACCTAAAATAAAGAAAAGTATCATGAAAAGTGATATGCAAAATCTCTGACTATTTAATTCCTCAAACCATAATTTTACTACTCATAAACCATGGTAGTGTGCAGACATAGCTATTGATGCCAGTTGATGAAATAAATTTTGTGCTTTGATTGCAAATAAATTTTGTGCTTTGATTGCTTTAAAAGTTGTGCCCTTTATCTATACAAAGACATAGGGACAAGAACTTACAATTCATCATGTAAATATTGTTAGCATAAAGTAATATTTTTTTCTTATTAAAGCTGTATGCCTCATAGGCATATGCATATCCCTCTTGTTGTCATACAATCTCTTTCTTCACAGCTTTTCATTCCATGCTATATGGCATGAAGGTTACAGATATTCACATTCATCCCTCTTTCTTTAGCTAAGCTGTGATTGATGATAAGCACTACCCAATCTTTTGTTACATTCTTGAAATCTTTACTCTTGTTCTAATTCTTTGACAGAAAATACTTAATGCTTTAAATCATCTAAGCTCTTAAATTTTTTTCATTAAACAACTGTTACCCTGACCATTTGGTCTTTGTCAGGGAATAAACTGAGTGATGGAGAAAAACATTGTGGTCTGGTCACATAATCAACTTATTTGTACAAAGAATCAAAGATGAATAAACACATGCATAGATTATACGTAACTTTTTAAAAATTGTTACACATGTACTTTACCCTAATTATTTTCTATATAAAATAAAATCTGTATTCACAGTAATTATTGTGAGAGTTGAGTCGTTTGAAGGAGATATTGCAGGTTATTTCCTGGGTCAAAAGTTGTTGATATTATTTAACTGACTAAGTTTTAAAACGTGGAGATTTTAGAATTTCAGTTTCCATTAGGCCATATCATATTTCTAGTTCGTAAAGAGAAGGAATTCAAGCTCATTAATTGTCTTTCTGCATGCAAGCATGTACCTGTTTCATTGGAAACCTCATTTTCTGGGCACTGAACACAATCGAAGCAGCACTCTGCTGTTTCTTTCTGATGAATTTTCCTGAATCCAGCACTACATGTCACACTACACATGGAAGTGGGAACCTGAGGCAATACATAAATATTATATATTATGGGTTTATATATGTGTGTGTTTGTATGTTTGTGTTTGTGTGTGTGTGTGCGTGTGTGTGTGTGTGTGTGTGTGTGTAGTTCATATATGCCTCATATGTATAATGACACATAGATTGATATATGAAACATTAACAAATATTTCTATAAATATTTCTCTGATACACATTATTAGTTAGCAATTTCAGTCACATAATTTTATACTACACTGCAATGCAAAAACTGTCACACAATATTTACTACACCATGCAATATTATATATGTGTGTGTGTGTGTGTGTGTGTGTGTGTGTATTCAGGTTGTAGCAATTCAAAAATTTACCTTGATAAACTGATTAAACAAAAAGGAATGTTTATGTGATATCAGATTCATTCTCATCAATATATAAATATAAAAGTGGTACATTGGGTTGTATGAAGATAGAAGTTATGGAGAATAAAGAAAGTGTTGTTTGATGAATATGAAAAAGTATGTTATATAATACTTTCATAAAGTGATGAAGTTTTGCTAAATTTAATAGAAAATCTTGATCCTCCTATCCATTTCGCCCCTTCCCCTGCTGTTCTGAGGGAACTCCCCCAACAACATGCCCACTCCACCTGCACTAGCCTAGCATTCTTCTATTTTGGGTCATCAAGCCTGCACAGGACCATTGGCCTCCCCTCCCACTCTTACCAGTTAAGGCAATCCTCTGCAGTGGAGGGGTGTCTGGGAAGTGAGATAACATGTGAAATGTAATCAAATAAAATAACCAATGAAATATATAAATTGGCTGATCCTGTGCATAGCACCAAGACCTGAATGTGTGCTACAACTCTCAATACGCAAATAAATCCATGAGAGAGCTAGGATCCCAGGAGTGCTAACAAGCCAGTGAGCACAGGTAAGACCACCACATTTGCTCCAAGGGACCCACCCAGAAGCCAGAGATAACAGGAATCTAAGAGAAGCCCGGGACAGGATCTTTTGGTTTCCACATGCACCCGAAGCTAATCCTGTGGCACAGCTCTCCATACCCAAATTCCTCCTGGGAGATCTGTTCTCCCAAGAGTACTGACACACAGGCTTGCAGGAGGGATAAGGCACAGTCATAGAGAGCAAGACCAACTAACATTAGAGATTACCAGATGGCAAAAAGCAAGGGCAAGTACAAGGCTACTTGACATCATCAGAACCTACTTTCCCCACCACAGTTAGCACAGGATAGCTCGGCACACCAGAAAAGCAAGACTCTGATTTGAAATCACATCTCATAATGATGATAGGGTACATTAAAGTGGATGTAATTGATTCCCTTAAAGAAATACAGGAAAACACAGGCAAACAGGAAGAGGAAATGTGAAAATACCGTAAAGAATTACAGGGAAACACAATTAAACAGGTGACACAATTGAATAAAACCATCCAGGATCTAAAAATGGAAGAAAAACAATAAAGAAATCACAGAGAGAGACATCTCTGGCAATAGAAAACCTAGGATAGAGATCAGGAGTCATAGATGCAAGCCTCACCAACCGAATACAAGAGATATAAGAGAGAGTAGAAGATGCCACAGAAAATATCGGCACAAAACTTAAAGAAAATACAAAATGCAAAATGTTCCTGATCTGTAACATCCAGGAAATATAGGACACAATGAGAAGATGAAACCTAAATGTAATAGGTATAGAACTGAGCAAAGATTCCAAACTTAAAGGGCCATTAAATATCTTAAAAAATTATAGAAGGAAACTTGCGTAACCCAAAGAAAGAGATGTGCAAAACATACAAGAAAACTACAGAACTCCAAAGAGTCTGGACCAGGAAAGAAATACTTACCATCAATAATATTCAAAACATCAAGTGCACAAAAATAAGAAAGAACACTAAAAACAGTAAGGGAAAAAGATCAAGTAACAAATAAATACAGACATATCAGAATTAAAACTGACTTCTAACCAGAGACTATGAAAGCTAAGAGATCCTGGGCAGATGTCATACAGACCCTAAGAGAATACAAATGCCAGCCCAGGCTAATATACCCACAAAAATTCTCAATTATCATAGATGGAGAAAACAAGGTTGTTCATGACAAAACCAAATTTACACAATATATTTTCAGAAAGCAACCCCTATAAAGAATACAAATGGAAAACTCAGAAGGAGGGAAACTAGCCCCCCAAAAGCAAGAAACTAATATTCTTTCTGCAAACTCAAAAGAAGACAGCCACACAAACATAATTTCACATCTAACAACAACAACAACAACAATAAAACCGACAGGAAGCAAGAATCATTTTCTTCATGTCTCTCAACACCAATGGACTCAATTCACAAGACACAAAAAGACAAAGATTAACAGACTGGCTAAGTAAGCAGAACCCAGCATTTTGCTGTGTACAGGAAACATACATCAGTGACAAAGACAGATACTACTTCAGAGTAAAGTGTTGGAAAATAATTTTCCAATCAAATGGTCAGAAGAAAAACAGCTGGAATAGCCATCTTAATATCCAACAAAATAGACTTGCAAACAAAAGTTATCAAAAAAGAATACGAAAGGAGATTTCATATTCATAAAAGGAAAATTCTAAGAGGATGAAATCTCATATCTCAACATCTATGCTCCAAGTGCAAGAGCATCTACATTCATAAGAGAAACTTTACTAATGATCAAAGCACACATTGCCACTCACAAGGTAATAGTGTAAAACATCAATTCTCCACTGTCAACAATTGACAGATCTTGAAAACAGAATCTCATCCCAAACACAACGAAACAAACAGAAGTTATGGAGTAAATGGATTTAACAGATATCTACAGAACAATTCATCCTAAAACAAAAGAATACAACTTCTCAGAACTTCATTTTACATTTTCCAAAATTGAACATGTAATTGGTCACAAAACATTCCTCTTCATTTATTAGAAGATTGAGTTAATCTCATGCATCCTAAAATATCATCTCAGACTAAGGCTAATCTTCAACAACAACAACAAAACAACAATAACCACAATAAAACCAAGAGAAAGCTCACACACACATGGAAGCTGAGCAATGCCATACTAAATTATAACTTGGACAGGTCAGAAAGAAAGAAATTAAAGACTCTTTATAAATTAAATAACATGTAGACACAACGTACCAAAACTTAAGGGACACAATGAAAGCAGTAATAAAAGGAAAACTCGTAGCTCTAAGTATCTCCAAAAAGAATCTGGAGAGAACATACACTATCAGCTCAAGGAGTAGGTGGTAGAAAATAATCCATTTCTGGGCTGAAATCGACCATGAAGAAACAAAGAGAACTATACAAAGAATCAACAAAACCAGGCAATAGTTCTTTGAGAAACTAAACAAGATAGATAAATTATTACCCAAACTAACCCGAGGGCACAGAGACAGTATACAAATTAAACAAAATAGGATTAAAAAGGAAAATATAACAAGATAAACTGAAGAAATTTAAAAATATCATATGGTTCTTCTGCAAAAGCCTATACTCTGCATAACTGGAAAATCTGGAAGAAATAGACACTTTTCTAGAATGATACCAGGTACCAAAGTTACATCAGGATCAGATAAATGATGTAAACAGTCCTATATCCCCTAGAAGAAGAAGTCATTAAAATTCTCCCAACCAAGAAAATCCAAGGACCAGGTGGGTTTACTGCAGAATTCTTCAAAGAAGACCTAATACCAATACTCTTCAAACTATTCCACAAAATAGAAACAGTAGGAACATTACCCAATTCATTTTATGAAGCCACAGTTATGCTAAAACCAAAACCTCTAAAATACCCAACAAAGAAAGAGAATTCCAGACCAATTTCCCATATGAACATTGATGCAAAAATACTCAAAAATTTCTCACAAGATGAACCAAAGAACATGTCACAATGATCATTTGCCATGAACAAGTATCTTCATCCCCACGGATACAGGGATGGATCAATATATGAAATCTATTAATGTAAACCACTATATAAACAAACTCAAAGAATGAAAAAAACACAATCATTTCACTAGATGCTGAAAAGAAATTGATAAAATTCAACATCCTTTGATTTTAAAAGTCTTGGAAAGATCAGAATTTCAAGGCCCATTCCTAAAGATAGTGAAAGCAATATAAAGAAAAAAAACTAACCAACATCAACCTAAATGGAGAGAAACTTGAAACAATCTCACTAAAGGCAGGGACTACACAAGACTGCCCAATCTTCCCCTATCTACTCAGTATAGTACTCGAAGTTCTAGCTAGAACAACTGGTCAACAAAAGGAGATCAAAGGGAAACAAATTAGAAAGGAAGAAGTTAAACTATCACTATTTGCAGATGATATGATAGTGTACTTAATTAAGCAACCTCAAAAATTGCAAAAAATAATTTGCTACAGCTGATAAACAACTTAAGCAAATTGACTGGATCTAAAATCAACTCAAATAAAACTGTAGTCTTCCTATATTCAAAGAATAAACAGGCTGAGAAAGAAATTAGGGAAATGACACCCTTCAGTATACTCACAAACAATAAAAAATATCTTTGAGTGACTCTAACCTAACATGTGAAAGATATGTATGACAAGAATTTCAAGTCTCTGAAGAAAGAA
>JADRCD010208908.1:9905-25690 GCA_019843815.1 Montemys delectorum
CCCCCCCCCTTTTGTTTCAGCGTGATCACTCCCTATAGTCCTGACAGTGTAGAGGATATCGTCCCGTGCAGTGTGTTCCCAGTTAGTTCGTGGTCCACATTACACCTTCATGAAGAATTGTAGGATTACATTTATATTTATCTATTTTAGACTGCCTGGAACCAAATAAGCAGTGAGCCAGCCCTGCTGTTATTCTTGCTATTGGGTGTTTCACATTTGTCCTCTTTGTACATTTGTATTGCAGTGCTCTGTTCTAAGAAACAAGGGGAAGTGGAGTAGCCCAACTGGTAGGGCCTAAGGAGAACAAATGCTATCATGCAGAAAGATTATAGTAACTTCAAAGTATAGTTTTGGAAAATCTCTTTAAATCTACTCGGTGCACAATGGAAAGCCCCTTAAGAACCAATCTAATTATTCAATTAAATGGAACCGTTCTGCTGGCTTTTACTACAGAAGGCAAGCATAATTTAGAAAATGGAGCATTTTAATTCTCTTTTGTTTTCCAATTAACGCAGTTGCTCTAATAGGGACCACTCGTGCTTGAGCACATGTCCGGCTGGAGTGTGCTTTGTCCCTGATTCCAGTCCTCTTTCTCACCAAAAGCTGAGCCCCCTCACCTGTTGATTCAGAGGTTTATTTATTATTAGCAGGCTCACACTGCCCACATCCTAGGCCCCCAGCACACATCATCCTGTTGTCAAAGCCACCAAGAGCCGTGGGGGCCTGCAGTGCAGCCCCACTCTCCCTGGCGGGGATAATTAGGACATTGGAATAAGGGAGCTCTCACTTTTTTTGCTGATGCCAGCTTACCACATCAGACCACAGGAGTTTGTTCTTAGTTGAAAGTGGTAAGGAAAACACTAAGAACATTGTCTCTAATTGGTCGGCACTATTTGGATGCTAGTCCACTGTTTTATAGTTCTTTGTTTTCAATTTCTTTCTGCTACCAGCCACCAGCTTAGTACAGTAGGTAGTCTCATTATGTAGCCCAGGCTGGCCTGGTGTTTGTGGTTCTTCATTCTTCAAGCCTCCACATGCTGATACAGCTGTGGGTCACCACACCAAGCCCCTCATCGGTGTTTACTAGTTAGTAGTAGTACTTTGAAAAGACAAGCTTTTTCTGTTGCTGCCATATTTTATCTCCTCTACTATTTATTAAACTCTATAAAAAGCTGGCATTTTCACATGAGTGATAAAGTACACTTTCATCACAGGCCTCTGAGATTTGCAGATAGCAGATTCTCTTACCTTTACCTTTAGCTGTGTTGAGGCCAGTTTTGATTCTTAGCTAAGCAATGGGCCACGTGGCTAGTCCTGTGGTGGGAGGAAAGGTGACAGGGATGATACCATGGTTTTTTGTTTTTTTTTTTTAAAGGGTGGCTACATACATTTCTTTTTCTGTGTTGCTTGGGCTTGATTCTCCGTGGACTCTGGAAAATGTGTAATTTGGGATCCTGATTGGGGAGAACCTTTCATAAGACGTTAGAAAATTGTAAAGCAGAAGCGTGGGTTGTTTTTAAGTGAACTTGTTGTCCTAATGGACCTTGAGAAGAAAGAGGCACTTGAGCACCACCTGAGCACAGGCATTGTGGTCCTCAGCTCTGTACTTGACCTCACAGGTCTCAGCAGGGATGACCATGGCTGCCTTTTAATTTTATGACACACAGCTGCAGGTCGGCTGCCAGTGCTGGCCAAGTCCCCCCACTGGGTGACAGTCTCCCTTCCTGTCTTCATAGAGTTAATAAGTTTGTATTAGAATGGAAGTTATTTCATGTAGTGGTAATGGTGGTGGGTGAGGCTCAGCATAAAGTTGCTCACTTAGTGTTTTCTTTTATGAATGTGTGGGGCATAGGTAGAGATAAAAAGAGGGATACTTATGAAAAGAAAAAAAAGTAAAAGGAGAAATATTTAAATTTTAACAACTAGCTAGTAAACCTTGCAATTAAAAATTAAAAAATAGAAATGTGGAAGTATGTTCAAAACAGAGGGTTAATTAGTTTATAGGGATATTAAAATGCCTATCTAAATGTGGTTAAAGCAGTTAATTAAAATTTAAAACATACAGAAGTTATATCTTTAAATTGCTTGAAAAATTTACACATATTCCTTAAAATAATCATATTTAAAGAGCAAAATCAGAACTAAAAGAAGATAAAGATTTTTTTTTTTTTAATTTGACAAAGGACGTGTTATCCAGTCAAGGTACCACCCATTTCTCTACACCACATGAGGAACAAGGAGGCTGAGAAGACCAATGAGTATCACTAAGTAGAGGCTTCACCCAGCCGGGGATAAGCTAGCCGTGAGGGCCTAGGCCAAATCCACTCTCGGACTGCAGAGTTGAGCTCATTTGTGTACGCTGAGAAGCACTGAGCAATGACTGTGGCCCCTTACTGAAAAGGTTCCCCTGTCCCTTCCTCCCTTCAGAACACTGCACTGTATATACATTATGTATTTAATATCTGAGCCAGGCTTGGAGTGCCACTTTCTTTCTTTTCTTTTCTTTTCTTTTCTTTTCTTTCTTTCTTTCTTTTTTTTTGAAAAATGTTTTGAATTTTTTTTGTTAATCATTTTATTCGTTTACATTTCAAATAATATCCCCCTT
The DNA here is from genome assembly GCA_019843815.1 of Montemys delectorum. Lineage (NCBI taxonomy): Eukaryota > Metazoa > Chordata > Mammalia > Rodentia > Muridae > Montemys > Montemys delectorum. The sequence goes on from JADRCD010208908.1 coordinate 12,511, forward strand.
CCCGGTTTCCCCTCCACAAACTCGCCCATCCCGTCCTCCCTCTCCTCCCTCCCCTTTGCCTCCATAAGGGTGCTCCCCTACCCACCCACCCACTGCTGCCTCACCCCTCTAGCATGCCCCTATGCTGGGGCATCAGACCTCCACAGGGCCAAGGGCCTCCCCTTCTCCTGATGCCAGATAAGGCCATCCTTTACTGCATCTGCAGCTGGAGCCATGGGTCCCTCCATGTGTACTCTTTGGTTGGTGGTTTAGTCCCTGGGAGCTCTGGGGGTTCTTGTTGGCTGATGATGTTGTTCTTCCTATGGGGTTGCAATCCCCTTCAGCTCCTTCAGTTCTTCCCCTAGTTCTTCCATTGGGGTCCCCAGGCTCAGTCTGATTGTTGACTGTGAATATCTGCATCTGTCTTAGTCAGGTACTGGTAGAACCTCTCAGGAAACAGCCAAACCAGGCTCTTGTCAGCAAACACTTCTTGGCATCAGTAATCATGTGGGGGTTTGGAGTCCGTAGATGGGATGGATCCCTAGGTGGGGTGGTCTCTGGATGGCTGTTATTTCAGTCTCTCTTTTGTTTTTTGTTTGTTTGTTTTTGTTTTTTGTTTTGTTTTATTTTTTTGTCTCTGTCTTTCCTTTGGACAGGAACAATTCTGGCTTAAAAATTTTGAGACGGCCCCATTTCTCAACTGGGGACCATGCCTATCTACTGGACGTAGTCTCTACTGGTTCTATCTCCTCTTTGTCGCTTATTTTGGCTAATGTCATCCCCATTGGGTCTTGGGAGCCTCTCACTTCCCTGGCAGGATGTTACCTCCTTAATCCTTCTCTGACACCGGATGAGATGGAGGCTCAAAGACTTGCCCAGCTCCCCCAACTATGAAGAAGAGCTGAATGTTGAACTGTGGTGTCTGCCATTAGTGCAGTGGGGTATCTTTCTAAGTGGAGGTGATCTAAAGCCAAGCCCCTCCATGAAGCCCTGCTCCATATGACCTCAGGTTTCACTACTCAATCTCAATGCTGGTTTAGTTTAGACAATTCTTTCCTGTTTTTCTGTTTCTTTTCTTTTCTTCCTTTCTTTCTTTCTTCTGTTGTTGTTGGTGGTGGTTTTGAAACACAGTCTTGCTATACAGTCTTGGCAGGCATCAAATTGCAGTGTAGCCCAATGAACTACTTCAATTTCATGGAACTCTTCCAGCCTCTGCCTCTGCCTCCTACATGCTGGGAGTATAAGTGTGTACCCCCTTACCCTGCTCATGAATCACGTGTTTCACAGATGATCATCAAAATCTTCAGACTGATTTCAGGTTTCCCAAGATTTGATTTTATCTAAGTGCAGTCTGAGGAAGATAATACATGTTGCAAAGGTCTGCTGGCCTTGCAAACATAAGATCCCAGTCATACTAATTTCTTTTCCCTTCTTATTTTCAGGTCCTTCATCGACAGCAGTCTCAGCCAACTAAGGAGAGCTCCCCTCCCAGAGAAGAAGCACCCCCACCCCCTCCTCCAGCAGAAGATAGCTGTGCCAAAAAGCCTCGGTCTCGCACAAAGATCTCCTTGGAAGCCCTGGGCATCCTTCAAAGCTTCATCCACGACGTAGGCCTCTACCCTGACCAGGAAGCCATCCACACACTCTCAGCCCAGCTGGATCTCCCCAAACACACCATCATCAAGTTCTTCCAGAACCAGAGGTACCACGTGAAGCATCATGGGAAGCTGAAGGAGCACCTGGGCGCCGCCGTGGACGTGGCCGAGTATAAGGACGAGGAGCTGCTGACCGAGTCTGAGGAGAACGACAGCGAGGAAGGCTCCGAGGAGATGTACAAGGTGGAGGCCGAGGAGGAGAGCGCTGAGAAGAGCAAGGCAGCGCCGGCCGAGCCCGACCAGAGATAATGTGAACTCCACAGGCAGAGCAACAGATGGGTCCAAGGACTTTCTGTCTTAGTTTCTTTCACGTTCCTCTCAGCTTTGTTTTCTTTTGTTTTGTTTTTGTCTGTTTTATTTTTTCTTACCCTCAATGGCGTTCCTCTGTTGCACAGGAGAGCCTATAGACTGAGTAAGCTCAGAGTTTCAGAATCAGACGTCACCTTGGCAAAGTGTTAAACTTTTACAATTGACTGGAACACAGTAATTCTAGTCATGGGAGACCCTGCCGTCATTCTTGGACTTACGGAAGAGAAACCAGGCCAATTCCGGGATGGGAAGACCCACGAAATAAATGAAGGAAGCTGCGAGTGTGTGTATATGTATATGTACATATCTCTATATTTACATATATATATATTAAAATTGCATGGGACAGAGAACTTTACAATCTGAAGGACTAGACTGTGAAATGAGTTCTTAAAGAAAAGACTTGTTTATGTATAAAAACTAATACCACTTCACAGTGAGTCACTTTGACTTTTTGAAAAACTGCAGCCTGCTCTCAGGGCGGGATAACTATTTTTGAATTCCTATTTATTTTGTGTGTTCGTCCCTGATTTTTTTTTTTTTTTAATTCTATGGCTTCCTATCTGGCAGCTTAATGGGTAATTTTTGAGGTATGTATTATCAAAATAACACTGCCAAAAAAATGAGAGAAAGGAGGAAAGAAGAGAGTAAAGTGAGAGAAAAATCAGGGCATGTCAAAAAAACCGACATAAGGCAAATTACTCCTGAGGACATAATGCACACTTTAAGACAATGACAACGCCGTGACCCTCCACACTCCATTACTGAGCATGTCAGCACTGTATCGAGCAGATGCATTCTGTGGAATTCCGAGCCAAGTTCAGTGCAGAGGAAACTTGACCTTTAGAGCAGTCTCGATGAATGACACTTTGATGTTGGACCTATGGAATCCATGCTGTGAGCCACATTTTGTTGTCGTGAAGTTTATTTACTCGCTTGTGGCTTCAAATCTAAAAATTATTAAGCCTGTTCATTTAATATTGTTGGGATGTTACCGTTTCCTTTCCTTTCTTTTTTTCTGGCTTTCTTTTGTTTTTATGTTTTCATTTTGTTTTGTTTTAAATAGAAGGTAGTTTAATGAAATGTTAGGTTAGAGAAAGAAGTTTCTGCCCGGTTAAAGGGGCTCCCGATCTAATAACTCCACCTGGCCCTCTCCCCAAGTGTCCCTGCTCCTCTTCCATTTAGATTCCCTCTTTGTCACAAATCCCCTTCACTTTAGCCAGACCTCTGCAGACCCTGAGCTCATGTCTCCACCCCTCCTCTGCCAAGGCAGCCCTGGCAGGGACCTGGTTTGGAATCATTATGCACCTCCAGGCAATAAAGTAAATGAAGCGATTTCAGCAGAGTCACCTACTCATCGGAAAAGGAAATAATTGTCCCAGTGCCCCACATAGCGCTTACCTTACGTAAAGCAGAACTAATGCCAACGGGCTGTTTTGTGGAACAAGCGTTAAAGCTGCAATCTACCACAGTTTGCCAAATCTCCTCCAGTTTCCTATTAGAAACAGTAGCATTACCTTCCAGTTCCAGTGACAGCGATTGCAAGAGGAGACCTCCCCTTCGGGACCGGCCTCCGGAACCCACTCCAGGCTTGAGATGGCCACTCAGCAGTCCCACATGGTTGGATTTTATTTTCTTTTGTTTTGTTTTTGAGTTGTATCCTCATGCAACCTTGTCAAAGACCTCATGCAATATCACTTTGAGATTTATTTTCTGTTTACTACACAAACATTGTAATATAACTGTTAATACTATTTATATATTTGAAAGGTATAAGAGGTAGGAGTTTAAAAAAACCTCTATGTGTAGATATTAACTCAGAACTTACACTATACAGGGAGAAGACACGTTGCAATACAAGCTAATTCTAGCTGCTTAGTAACCTCTGGAGTTTTCAAAGGGACATTTTCCTGTACTTTTTCAAATAATGATGTTTGAAACAGTTACCCTTGACATGAGTGTCATGCATCTTTGCAAAAGGATGGCTGTTTGCAATTGAGGCCTGGGCCCACCCTTCCCCTTTCTGTAGATGCTGCAGCTTTAATCCGAGAGTCCACAGTTGCTGCTTCCTGATCTCCGAGTTACTCCTTCCAAATTGTCCCCTGACGCTGTTGCTGAAGTCACTCTGTACACATCCTAGACGACACCGATTTTTTGCCAAGCTCTTACAGGTGGTTCATCGATCGATGGCATCCGCATTTGGTATCTTTTACACTTCAACCAAAAATTTATTAGGTATTTTTCAATGCTAAGTCTTGCCTTTTATTTTTTAATTTCACTGCCAAGTTTGCAGTGGTTCTAAGTGAATCTGTGGGCATTTTAGCCTGTGGTCTTGCCAGATCTTTGCGAATTACAATGCATATATGTCTATTTATTCAATATCTGTCATATAATATCTATTTGAAGAAGAAACTTTCTCTTGTAGTGCCTCTTGACAAAGCACAATTTCCCGCCTTTTTTTTTTTTGTGAAATGAAAAAAAAAAAAACAAATTGTGTTTTATTGCAGTATCAATAATGTGAATAAGGATTAACATATTGTAAATGTTTCTTTTTCCATGTAAATCAACTATCTTTGTTATCACTAAGTGATAATTTTTAACTTATGTGCATTGTTAGGCTGTTAGAATTTTTTGGTTGTTAAATAAAACGCATTCAATAAATCTGACTTTGTTTGTCAAATAGTTTACTGGGCATTGTCCCCCTTTCCCACGTTAAGTCTTCAAGTGGAACAAGACCTGGAGAATCTAAGAAAAATATTTTAGAAGACTGTGGTACCCGTAGTTACAGATGTTTCAGTTCTGTTCAGTGTGTGGATTCAATTGCACAAGTGAACTGTGTGTGTCACTCAGCATATCTGAACACACACATGCTCACATGCTGTTGTGGGCGACCTGGAGAGTCATTTAGCCACTGTCTTGTCCTATATGAACAAAATTCAAGTGTATAAAGATATATTTATGGACTCACTTCTTTATTTTTCTAGTGAATATTTTCTGTTTATAATTAAAAAACCACAAATGACTGCATGTCAGGAAACTTTTGGAGCACATATGTCCATGGTTAATGGACATAATAAAAGTCTTTTATATTTAGAACCTGGGTACCATAATGTGTGCTTAGAGGAATGCTGGAAGGATTGATGTATCTGAGAAATGTGCGAAAACGATTTTTTAGAAAGTGCTTACGATGGAAAAGAGTACTCCAAAGACTAAAGTTAACAAAGAAAGAGCTAAGTGTTTAGCTGCAGAGAATGTAAATTAAAAAAATGATCTTGGTTTTTAGATATTGCTGATATTTCCTGCCATTTTCCTTTTCTCATCTTTCTGCTTTGGTGGGTGTGCAGATTAATTTTTCTTCCCTTTTTCCATGATGGAGCCCACATGCCAGGTAACTCTGTCTTAAGAACAGACAGTTAAAACTGGAAGTTTACAGAAATGCAGACAGCTTAAGTTTTCTGAAGGCTAACAAGAGCTCAACTTGGAGGTGACCCATATTCTCAGTGCAAATGTAAATGAGCTCTGGTTTGGGAGGAAGGAAAGCATTGGAGGGATAATTTGATTTTTAACATAAGTAGCTTCCACAATCCCACACATCTTCTGCATGTTTAGAGGCTGGAGTTCACCAGAGATAAACTGTGAAGTAAAAACTGCCACCGGACAGATGAGCAGCTGGGGGACCTGGGGGACCACGTTGTGCTAGCTGCTTCTCTTTTCAAGAAAATTCAAAGAAATTTCTGGACTACCAGAAGAGCCACCGTTTTGTGAGGTGGACTATAATTATAAGATAAAATACGAGGCATGATCTAGAGTGATTTTGAAAGGCTTAGCTGCATATATGAGGGAAAGGGGCAGGAAAATACTAAGACTGAGACATAGCCCCCTCAGATAAATGGCATGGCTAAGGTAAGTTGGCCTCACAAAGCTGTCAGAGTTCCCTGACCTCTCCATCCAAAGTTCCATTCTCCCTGCATCCGTTGTTCTATGTTCCATCTTTACGGCCCACAATAACTGTTAGAGCTCTGGCTGTCACTTCTACCTTCCATAGACATGGACAGAGAGTAATAAACAATTTCATACTTTCATTTTCGAGATTTTCTTTTTTACAAGCCCTGTGTCTGAATACATGGGACAGAAGTGTTTCTAGCTAGGCCATTAGCTCCAGGAAAAGGCTAGTGGGTTTTGGGAGTCAGCTAATAGCTTCTGCCCCAGAAGACACCCAAAAGGGATACTGGAAATAATAGATATGGAAAAAAGGAAAAGAGGCATATTTTTCCCCAGTAATCCTCCCAGGATCATTTATCTTCCTCCTGCTCATCCCTATTCTTGGGTCCCTCTGGTCTCAGCATCATGGAGTCTGTCCAGAACGATTTTGCCGATGTGTTGCAAATCCTGTGGTCACACAGCTCCCAGGGCATCCCACCCTCCTACATGTCATAGCATGTCATGCTGTGGTTCTTCTATTAAGTGTGTTATTTTTGATCCCCAAACTTTGCAGCTGCATTCCAGTCAGTGGGTTATCTAGCCCTAGGACAGTGCCTCCTCCTATGTGGTCAACACAAAAAGGTGCTTTGAGGGTTGGGGCGGGTTGGGGGTGAGAAGGCTTATTATGTTGTTGATAAAGGCTGGGGATATAAAGTCTGCATGAAGCCCTGGTTTTGATCTCAACATCACATAAACTGAGTATGGTGGGCCAGGCCTATGATTTCAGCACTCAGGTGATAGATACTAGATTGTCAAGAGATCTCTAGATACATCATGAGTTTGAGGCTAGCCTAAGCTACCAAAAAAAAAAAAAAAAAAAAAAAAAAAGTTATCCAAAATAAGAGACAATGTACTGCCCAACAGGGAAGAGGAATACACACACACACACACCATTACATTTGCACGGTGTTTCTAATATACTCTACAACAAAGCTTAAGAGTTGCCTACGTATGGCAACCCATGTCTGTAAAACCAGCTCTCAAGAGGGCAATGAAAGAAGATGTTGCAAGTTCAAGACCAGTTCTTGTCTATACACAGTGAGATCTTGTCAAAGAGATAAGAAAAAGAAACAAACCTATTTCTAAAATGATGCACCTTCTAAAATTCTAGCACACCAGAAGGGTGCTCCTCCCCTTCCTCATTGCTTTCACTTGGGTTGTTCACTGGCAATCAGAGCCAGCCCTGCATAGCTAGCTCACCTCTGCCAGGAAGATGTTTGTAAGGCAAAGCCCTGAAGACTAATGGAGATTTGGAACAAAATATAGCTAGTTTCCAAGGGTGGCACCATCATCCCAGGTCACACAACACCGACTATGTCTTTAACTTACCATACTCAATCTAAACCCAAGGGGAAGGCTGAGACTGGAGTTCAGCCACTGCACATATGTTTAACAAGGGCATAGCCTTGGACCAAATCAAAGTCAGGGGTAATGAGCCAAACTGGTAGTGTTATGGATGGTCCAGTATTTGTGAAGATATTTTGAAACCTCAGAGGCTTATAGAAATATCACGTTTCAAATCATAACTTGCCAAAATACTACTCCATTTTGCATTCTAAGTTACTTTGTTTATGAACTCACAGGAACTCGAATGAAAAAAAGTGACAACTATACTTTTGTGTAGTCATGACACATGTTTAGTTAAGACCTGGTGATGAGGATGCTGTGATCAACCCAGAGTCTGTAATGATCTACTGAGCGCAGGTAGTGACCTCAATTCTTAATGTAGAAACAAAACACTTCTGAGTCCATCCAAACTTAACTGTTGTAAGCCAGACATGGCGGCTTACACCTGTGATTCCCAACTCTCAGAAAAGAGACAGAAGGATTATTATAAGCTTGAGGTCAGTTTGGGCTATATGGTAACCTTCAGGCCAACCTAATCCACAGACAATCTGTCTCAAAATTAGTGTAAAAGATTTTTGTTCTCTGTAACATTAGAGGGCTATAGTTCAAGGAGCTCTGTGAATGACAAAATATAGTGGTTTGTGTCTATGGAGCTTATTAGAAATGAGCACGTAAGAAAAAATATTTTGTGGTGGTCAGGGTGTGCACCAGGTGTTTCTTAGTGTCTTGTTCGAGAGTGAAATAAAGGTGTGCACAGTTAGTAAAGTAGCAAGGAAGCTATTCAAGACAATGCAAGAAATATACTGTTAAGAGCCTGAGAGGAAGTACTCAAGGCCCCTGTTGTTGTTTAGGCTTTCATTTTCTAGGTACTTAAGTCTGATTGCTAAACTGTATAGCAAAGGTGGTTTTCTTATTTGGTCAACCAGCTTGGATTATGTAACTGTTCGTTCATCGCACATGCCCTTTCCCAGAATGCATCTGATTTTCACCAAATGCATTCCCATCTATGTGTATACATCAGGCAGTGTGGTGCCTACTCTTAGTTGTCAAGTTGACGCATTCGGTAAGAGGGACCCTCAATTGAGGAATTGTCTCCACTAGATTGGCTTGTGGGCTTCGTTTGTGGAGCGTTTTCTTGATTGCTGGTTGATGTAGAAGGGTCTAGCCCACTGTGGGTGGTACCATCCCTAGGCAAGTTGGCCTGGGATGTCTAAGAAAAGTGGTTGAATGTAAGCCTGGAGTTAAGCCGTTAAAGCAACATTCCTCTGTGGTTTGTGCTTGAGTTCCTGCCTCTAAGTGCCTGGCATGAGTTCCTGTCTTGGCTTCCCTCAGTGATGAACTCTACCCTGTGATGCATCCTCAGGGTGACATTCAAGGCTGTTACAGTGACTCAGATATAATGAGAGATGGGTAGTTTGAAGCAGTGAAAAGTCAGCCTTCCCAAGAAGTAAATAACAGAACTAGGGCGTAAAGTCAGGACGACATGACCTCAAAGCTTCCATCTTCTCTCTAGTATCACATCACCTCTGTCTTTATTTATGTTCTAGAATGCCTAGATTGTGCAATAGAACATCAGGGTACTGGGCGCTGTGAGGTGTGATTGTACTTATATGAGCTAGTCATTGTACATCTCCTAACACATTTTCATAATTTTGTCTGACTGGCATTTCTGACGGACTTTATTTGGAAGAGGAAAAAAAATCACTGTATTAAACAATAACAACAGAAACAAATCATGATCTGCTGGTGTGACTCTCCCTGGAGGTAGCTACTTTGGTGACTTTTTAAAAAAGAATTGTTTTAAATGTATGAAAACTTTCATGTGAAGAAATAATTACAAAATTATTCTATTAATAGTACAGGAAACAGTACAAAGCAACAATGAACTGAAGAGGTGGCTATGATTTCATAACTATCCATTAACATCTAATCCTATGGCCACGCGGAACAGTACAGACTAAGGGCATCCTGAGAGATTTGAGAGCAACTTTGGCTGAACAGTTCTGAGAATCCACACTGAAACATGAAGTAGGGAAACATATTGAAGTAATTCCTCTCTCAAGTTGATTGTGGGGAAATGCAGTGGGCTGTTCTCCTGTGTCTTATCAAGTTTGCAGCTTGATATACTAATATCTCAGATTTCTACTTTTTCCATCTATAAAACCAGACTAACTATATATCTGAAGTTCTCAGAATCAAATAAAGTAACTCTGTTGAGGTATCTAGAATATTCCCTTCCTTTCTTCCTTCTCTTGCAAGGAAAAAGAGAACAGGAAGTATTGAAACGTTCTAGCTGCCTTAGTAATTCAGGTGAGATTTAGAGTTAGGATAAGATCTGATGGTTAGATTTTTTAAACATGATTTAAAACATTTGTGCCCAGCTTCTGTCCAGATAAAGAACTGAAACCTAGTCACAGTGATGTGCCCCACACATATTTTCTCCTCTGCCTTTCTCCTCCCTCTCCCTTCCATCCCTTTCTTCTCTCCTCTCTTTGCTCTTTCTTGCTGTCAAGAGGCATATGATTTTCCTTCTTAATTAAAAACAAAATGAATGTAACATCTTGGAAGTCTTTTGAAATCTTCCAAACAGGCGTTTAGACCCTAACAGCCCCACAGCTGCTTACTCTGCTCTTGCTGTCTTAGGCATATTCCCTGTTCTCACCAGCCTGAAATCCTCTGTGTGTCCCTTGGTCCCTTCCATCTTTGTCCCAGGCCATACTCCACAGTGTTCTGCACAACACTGCGACAGTACATGAACCCACATGCTTCCCTAGCTGGCAGATTCAGACCCTTTAATCCAGGAACAGTTGAATCTGTTTGCCGCCTCAGCATCCCTACTTGGGTGCTGAGTTTAAGGCCTTCCATTCTCTCTCCTTGGAGTTGCAGGAGTACCTAATGCACCTCCCACTTTTGCCCTGGCAGACTTTTAGGACTGAACAGGGTGCTTGCATCAGAGCCTTGGCTGACCTCTTTTCTGGTCCTTTTCCACATGCTCCCTGGCTCCAGTGCCTTGGCCTCTTTGCAGTCTGGAACATGCTCTGGCCTCCACTTGCCTCTGTTCTCTTCTCACTAAAGAATCCTCCTTTCCTTGTCAGCCACTCACTGTTTCTCTCTAGTCTGAGCAAAGGCAGCTTCCCCATGAAATCCTCTCTAACTGAGGCAGGATAGAATAGCAGAGACTAGGGAGACATGGGAATGGGAAGGTGCCCACCCCCAACAGTCAGACAGACAGACACACAGACTGACATATACACATAACAGCTGGGCCATCTCTCTAACCAACCACATTTTTAAAAATAAGGAAATATTTGTTAAATTTTACGGTATTTGATTTCGAAAAGCACATACACCATTTGCTAATGTAAGAATCAAACAATACTAAAATACAAGGAAAAGTAATCTAGATTCCCAGTTGATGGGGAGGTGTGTATCCTTCCTGCAACTGCAAGAATGCCTGTGCCTGTCAGTTGCAACTTGGGATAGCTTCAGAAAATCCTACATCCAGACTTCTGTCTCCCGTGAGAGTAGAACAGGACTGATGGTAAGTAAACCATTGCCATCAATTATTCTGGGCTTACTTGGCCAATATCACACATTTTTAGTGTCATGCAGATAATCTAGGACAGTGGTTCTCAACTTTCCAATGCTGTGACCCTTTAATACAGTTCCTCGTGTTCTAGTGACCCCTAACACTATTCCCCCCTAAAATTATTTTTGTTGTTACTTCATAACTATAATTTTGTTTTTGTAATAAACCACAATGTAAATATATGTGTTTTCCAATGGTCTTTGGTGAGCCCTCTGAAAGGGTTGTGATGGCTCACAGGTTGAGAAACACTGATCTAGGAGAAACCATGTTGTAACCAATTCCACTGTGGGCAAGCCTTGGTTTGGGCTGTGAAGGACCATTAAAACCTACAAGAACCTTCTGTATATTAGAGATGTTAAAGCTGGCTCTGTTTTGGAAGCCTCCACAATGAGAGAGTCAACCAGTAGGGTGTTAAATAGTTGCATGTGCACGATCACACAGCTCTGAAGCTTCCTGTGAGCCTCAGGTGAGTGGCAGTGAAGAGATCTACTTTACTGGCAATGAAGAAGCATGCTGTCTCCAGCCCATTCAAGAACAAGGGCATGCATGCCAAGCCACAGCCACAGCAATGTCTCTCAACTACCTGCTTTCTGAGGAAATCTATTCTGTGAAGACAGTCCACAGCAGTCATCGCCAGACACTGGGACTTCACAGACCAGTAAGAGCCTGACTTGGAAGCCAAGAGAGAATGCTCAATTTCATATTGGCAAATACGCATTCAAATAACAATGCAAAAACTGGAAGCTACTATTTGATCCAAAAACTATATTGCAACAAGGTTAACTCTCTCAGTGTAGGGGGGACATAGTCTTACAACTGTAAGTGGAATTGGAAAATTTTAATCAATTTGCTGTAAATGTACATGCCTCTGTCTTATCTCTTTCTCCCTGTTAGGAAGTAGTGGAAAGGGTCAGCACCCAGAGTTGGCTACAGATGACACACGGGAACTGCTGTTCTGAGGATTCGGTGGAATATTTACTGTCCCAGAAACTCCGTCCTCTGAGGCAGCCACCAGAGGCTCCACACTTAACCCCAAATTAATTTAAGCCTGTCAGCGAGAAAGCACTGCCACATGTTCCTTGCCAGTGAATTTGCTGTTGCATTGTGGGTACAACTGCTACCTACAAAAGCTTTCAGTGGTTCCCGAGTGAAATCCCACATAAGAAATTTCTACTAGTTATAAAAGCAAGAAGTAAGTGTGTGAAAGGGGTATGCAGCTACACATTCACACACACACATTCACACACACGCACATATTCACACACACAGTCAGTCACACATGCACTCACAGACACACACTCACACACATACACACACACACACACACACACACATACTCACATATATCATACAGACTCACAGACACTCAGACACATGCTCACACACATACACACACCTGCACTCTCATACACACTCAAACACATACCGACACATATTCGCACCCAACACACACTCACACACACCCCACACACTCACACACTCACATACACTCACACAAACCCACACACTCATGCATACTCACATACACACACACTCACTCACACTGACACTCACATACTCACACCCCACACACTCATACATACTCACATACATACACTCACACACCCCACACACTCATACACAAATACTTACACACACATACATACATACACATACACACGCTCACATGTATTCTCACACACAAATGGTGGAGGGCAGAGGTCATTGCCGGGTGTCTTAGTCAGGGTTTCTATTCCTGCACAAACATTATGACCAAGAAGTAAGTTGGAGAGGAAAGGGTTTATGCAGATTACACTTCTCCATTGTTGTTCATCACCAAAAGAAGTCAGACCACCAAAGGAGGTCAGGAAGCAGGAGCTGATGCAGAGGCCATGGAGGGATGCTACTTACTGGCTTGCTTCCCCTGGCTTGTTCAGCCTGCTCTCTTATAGAACCTAGTACTACCAGCCTGGAGATGGCACCAACCACAATGGGCCCTCCCCCCTTGATCACTAATTGAGAAAATGCCCCACAGCTGGATCTCATGGAGGCACTTCCTCAAGGGAGGCTCCTTTCTCTGTGATAACTCCAGCTTGTTTCAAGTTGACACACAAAACCAACCAGTACACCAGGTATCTTTTTCTATTCCTCTCCACTTTATTTTTTGAAACAGAGTCTCTTAATGAACTTGAGGCTCACTGATACGGCAAGACTAGGGGGCCAGCAAGCTCTAAGGATCCGCCAATATCTAACCCCTAGCCGTACGTAGCATTACACATGTTACTGGCTTCTTATATGAGTGCTGGGGTTCTGAACAAAGGTTTTTACTGAGTTATTTCCC
>JADRCD010208909.1:0-27765 GCA_019843815.1 Montemys delectorum
TGTGTGTGTGTGTGTGTGTGTAAGGAATCAGAGGCAAGTGATTCACTGACAGCAAAGGGCCATTTCTCAGCCTCTGCTGACTTCTGATCAGAAAGAGTAGGGTTTGGTGGTCTTATATATTTTAGAGGTTTAAAGAGAAGCCAGACATCTGCATATCCATATGATATTGCCAGATGTGTTTACATGTTGGCAACTCATTCAGAATTATATACAAAGAGAAGCAAATATTTATGTTTAGATTCATATTCATATTTATATTGATTTATATTTATACTTATATGGGCCTTCTGCTCCCCGTTCCCTGATGTATGATATATATATATATTTGGCTTGTGCTCAGAAAGGTGTTGTCACCAATAGCAAATATTGTCTAACTTAATCTCATAACAAATACTAAGTCAGTAGTTTTCAACCTGTGGGTTGTGACCCCTCTAGGGGGATCAAATGGCCCTTTCACAGGGGTTGCCTAAGACCATTGGGGAAAAGATATTTACATTATGATCCTAACAGTAGCAAAATTATACTTATTTAGCAATGAAATTATTTTATGGCTGGGGGGTGTCACCACATGAGGTATTAAAGGGTCACGGCTCACAGGCTGAGAAACCGCTGCTCTAGGAAGTTGGTGCCCTGATCCCTGGCTTAGAGGCAGAATGACTAAGAGACCTGATTTCCTAGCCATTTCTCTTCCTCCAGAACAGAAGGTCTTCCCTGGTTGAAAAGACACTTCCCTGTGCCAGGCAGACTTAACAGGTCCTAGGGACCTCCTGAGTATCATGTAAGGTCAGAGTGAGTCCAGTCTCTTCCTTCTCTCTCCTCTCTCTCAGGTCACAGCTACTTCTTCAAGGGTGCTTACTACCTGAAGCTGGAAAACCAAAGTCTGAAGAGTGTGAAGTTTGGAAGCATCAAATCAGACTGGCTGGGCTGCTGAGCTGGCCCTGTTCCCACGGGTCCCATAATCGTCATCACAGCACATGGGGCCCAGGACACTGGGGAAGGACGTGAAGCGGCCTGGCTGCCCTGTCTTCCGCTCTGTAGTTAACCAGCCTTCTCCTTCACCTGGCGGTTTCAGATTTAAGAGGGTGGCTTCTTTTTGTGCCCAAAGAAAGGTGCTGACCGTACCCCTCCCAGGTGCTTCTTCTCCTTCCTGCCCACCCTAGGGGCATGCTTGGATATTCGCAGTGCCGCCCTCCTCTGGGCCGCCATGGTGCTCCACACTTCCGGTTCTTTAACATCTATGATCTTTTATGGCTTACGGCACCCTCAGAGTCTACAGAGACTGTCTTAGGAGGGCACTGGTGGCCCAACAGCCTGGCACGGGGCAGTGGGATACCGGTGTGTCAAGGTGGAAATCAGAGACACCTAGTTTCACCCTTCCGGCTGCCCCGACACCTGTACTAGTTTAGCCCTTTGCTTTGTATGCCTATGCCCTTCACTCATTTCCTTCAACCTTTTCAGCTTTCCACTACACTGCGTTTTCTGATCAAAGGACTCGGGTTGTCTGACATCACTGCATGATGCATCTCAGCCCGCCTAAGGATGGGTCCCCTCCTCACTCTGTGTAGATCGTCCCCAGTCACTTCCTCCACTGGATGGAGGAGAACCAAGTCAGTGGGTTCCTGCTCAGTCATCTTGCTTCTCCCTTTAACAGTTCCCCATGGGAAATGGCAAACAAGTATAAATAAAGATACCCATTGAGTGGCAGTGCTTGGCTCTGTTTTAGCAGTTCACAGCCGAGGGTGGGGGTGGGGACGTAAAAAAGCAAATCTCTGCTCAATGCAAGGCACAGAGGATTTGTGCTGGAAAGGTCAGAGGTGCCAAACTAAGAGCTCCAGACTGAGTAGGCTTGTGTGCCTGATCTACCTGGGGTAAAGCCTAGACACAGAGGTCGTTTTGATCTTGAGGAAGAGCGGGGACACCGCGGCGATTCCTTTGCTATAGGCATGGGGTCTGTTGGAGGTTTGCTTTCTCTTTTCATTTGTTTCTTTTTACACTGAGAACAATCCTAATGATTGCGTCAAGCATTTCCCTTCCCTGGGTCAGGTTCCTCATCCACAGCGGGAGCCGGTTGCTTTTGCCTTATCTAAACAGTAGTTCAATTTCCGTGAAAGACAGCCACCGGCAAGCACACCCACTCCTCTTCTAAGAACCTTTAGGATCACCTTGACAGACTCTCTGGAGGAGAGGCAGCTGGGCCCAGAGGAAAGCGGTTGGTTGGGATCAGAGAGCAGTTAGAAACAAAATCTGGGCTGGGGCCAAATGATGAAGAACAGAGTTCTCAGCCCAGAGCCGCCACAGCTGCCACAGACCGCACACAGCAGCAGCACCAGCAGCAGCAGCTTCTGTCACCCCTAAAACCTCCCCAAGGAAACACACTTTGAGGGGGGATGACGTGCTTGTTTTCTAAACAGAGCCACAATAAATGTGGGAGTTTCTTCCACCTCTATTCCTCCCCCTCCCTCAACCTCCCACCCTCCCCCACCCTCCCACATAGAGATTTGTTGTCAGTGAACTCCAAAAGCTACGTGTGTGTGTGTGTGTGTGTGTGTGTGTGTGTGTGTGTGTGTCAGAAGTCTCGGCCAGATCTGATAGGTTGGAAGTCTATTGCTTTGGGTCTTCCCTGGTAGGATTAGAGGTAATGGAGTGAGGACTGGACCCAATTCCTGGGAGAGATCTCAGTGGGCCCGAAATCACCTTTTCCCCTGTGTCCAGCCTACAGGTTCTGATTCGTGAGGCCCCTTCTCGAAAGTGGCAGGCTATTTGAAGCATCTCTAGGCTGAGAAGCTTAGGTAATCAAGGTGTATTGTTATTTAGGAGGTTCTCTGTTACACATTCAGAGAGAAGTCAGTTGTTCTCCATCATACCATGTCTTGAGTGCTTTGCCATGCGCATTATTACACTGCATTATTTAACCTTTACTATATAGCCCTATGAGGTAGCAGGCAGTTATCCTCCCACTCCCAGAGGAGGCAACTAACTCAGAGACGTTAAGTCACTAGCCCAAGGTCTCACAACTCCCTGACGCAGCAGGAAGATTTGGGGACATCACAGTGGCTAAATTTGGACACCAGCTGTCTTAGGGCCTGGATGATATACTTCTCCCCTTCCCCCTGCCCCAATGCCTGCTGGGAGGAGAGTTAGCCAGGGATGAGTGGTTCAGTATCTCCATTCTTCAACTGTAACTAGTCAGACAGAGTTCTACCAACTAGCCACTGACCTAAGGTTTTGGGCAACCCTGGTCTCCCCCTACCCTCTCCTACACAGGTTCAGACAGGCCTCATATTTCTTCAGCGTCAAAGGGAGCCACTGTATCTTCAAGCATTTCCCTTTTCTGGGTCAGGTTCCTCATCCGCAGTGGAAGCCAGTTGCTTTTGCCTTTTCTAAACAGTAGTTCAGTTTCTGTGAAAGACAGCCATTTCCATAATGTTAATCTGTGTTTTGAGTGAGACTTTCTCTAACCCTGCTGCTAATTACTGTTTTAGCTTTCTTTCTTTCTAACTTACGGACACTCCCAAATGAAATAGGTTTACACAAAAACGAAACACTCGGGAAATCGAACACAGATAAGCAAAACCCACCCTGGATTTATCAGTTTACTTACTAGAGCGGGCTTCAAGAGGTGTGTTCCAAAAGCAGGTTCCTAAGGGGCGGGGCCAGAGCCCGGGGTGCGTCCCGAGGGGCGGGGCAGCTAGTGGCTAGGTGACTCTGGCGCCTGCGCAAAAGCCAGGAGCGGCGCCCGGGGCTGGGAGTCTCAGGACCTCGGGTTGGGGCTGTTCTGCAGCGTGAATTCTGCGGCTCACTTCGGGTCCCCCGCTTTGCTCGGGTCGGGCACCGGGATCCGTCATGAATCGATGCGCCGAGGCGGCCGCTGTGGCGGCTACGGTGCCGGGTTCGGGCGTCGGGGACGCCGGGCTGCGGCCGCCCATGGTACCTCGTCAGGCGTCCTTCTTCCCGCCGCCGGTTCCCAACCCCTTCGTCCAGCAGACGAGGATCAGTGCGGCCCGACGGCTGCAGGTAGAGGCGCGGCGCGCGCTCTGGTTGTGGCAATGTGGTGCGATGGAGGAGGCTCGGGGTGAGGGCATCTGGTTGGAGGAGGATCAGTCTTGAGGGGATCAGGACTGAGAGGGGAGGTATCTGAGGAGATGGCTGGTCTGATGGATGAGGCGACTGAGAGGATCGCGAATCTGAAGGGCGTCGGAGGAAGTCGCCAGTCTGACACTCCGAGGGCATAGTGGGTGTGACTAGGAGTTTGTCCAAAGAATTGGAAATCCGACAGGGGAGGCATCTGAGGAGATAGTGAGTCTGAAGGGGGAGGCTGGCTGAGTGTGGAGTCCGGTAAGGAAGAGTTGTGGATCCCACTGGAAAGGTCATGGTGGCCAGACAGGAGAATGTGAGAACTGACGACACTTAAGAGTGGGATGATCCAAGGGAGACAAGAGCGAGAAGATGCAGAGAAGGCATGGCAGTAAGGAGGATTCCAGATAGGGACCTATTCCTTGCCTGAGAAGGGGAAGGATGGGGCAGGAACTTTGTGGAAGCAGCGGATTGAGAGCTACCATATGAGAGAGGGTTTCAGGGTGCTCCCCTTTACATGCCCTTTGTAAAAAGGGGTACCAATCAGAGCTGAGTAGAGTAAGAGAGGAGGCAGGGAGCCCTGCTCTGTCCTTGGAACCGCAGGTAAGGCTCTAGTGGCAAGCTGTGCAGGGACAGCCAGGCTGTGAATCGGAAGCAAAGAAAAGAGAAATCTGGGAGACCCATGAAGGTATTCGAGAATTTTTTTTGAGTTGCCTTTCACACAAAAGATGACATGAGAGGAGAGGTAGCTGTTAGAAATGGCCACAAAGGAAGTTGTCCTTATCTCGGAAAGGACAGCTTTTAGCATTGTTAGTTCACTTTTTGACTTCCTCTTTGGTGAGGTTAGTGATTGGAGAAGGAGAAAGATGGATGCAAACAGCGGTTGTCTTGTCTGCAGGGGGAGAAGTGTTAATCTCTCCCTGTCCATCTCATAATTTTTTGCTATTTTGCATAGAAGTCGTGTTTATTTTTTGCATTGTTTCTGTATACAGCTCTAAGACTTGGGACCTCTGTAGAGGAGGCATGTTAAGCACAGAGCTGTGTGTGTGTGTGCGTGTGTGTGTGTGTGTGTGTGTGTGTGTTGAGGGCGGGGTTGTTGGTGGTAGAGGGTAGTGGTTAGAGTAACGAGAGGGATCTGGTTGAAGATGGGTATGAGAGAGGAAGATAAAAGATGTGGAGACACTACATTTACAGCGTTCCTCTTTGTGCTTTGAATCACTTGCAGTACTTATAAGCACGTGTACCACCTTTAAGACTAACTCTAGACAAGTGAGTTATATTTAAGCGAAAATGTACCCTGACTATTTGGGTCCAGAGTTTGGAGAGATGCTCAAAGCAACGTATTTAAATATTTGTATTGTAACTTGAGTAGATTATTAGTGTTTAAAAATCACCTAAAAGAGCTTTTTCTAAAAACTCCATGAGAACCACATCTAATGCAAAGTGCACTGGTCGCTTATTATTCACAGATCCTGTGAATTTGGCCTAGTCACTTAACCTTCTTTATCTATTATATTTTCTCATCTTATAAATGGAAATAATTCTTCAAAGGCGAGTTAAATGAGATAATATGTGGCATAATGTACTCTGGTTTGCCAGTATCAACATTTGTAACTCTGCTGCGTGTCTGTAATTGTATATATGTGTATATACAATGTGTATACTATATTTAAAGTTTGCTACTTGGATTAGACTGCCTGGGCATTCATTTCCTTTCTTTTTTAAATTCATAATACCAGTGATACTATAGATGTTTCAGCGACTTGAATAGCATGGATAAAGGGAACATTTATAGGAGTGGATAAAATATGACATTTATATTATCTACTTTAAAATACAGATTTATCTCACTAAGGTATGATAATATACTTGGTTCAGACTAAATTTAATATTGAATTTTGATTTGTGTCTTCTAAAGGATTGTTATCACTTGGACATTTCATTATCGGGCTTAAGGCTTAAATTCAGCCTTTCTCTTTTATTTATGCATTTTAAAAATGATTTTCTATTTTATTTTATATACATTGGTGTTTTGCCTAGATGTATATCTGTATGAAGGTATTAGATCCCCTGGAACTGGAGTTCCAGACCATTGTGAGCTGCCATGTGGGTGCTGGGAATTGAACCTCAGTCCCCTGGAAGAGCAGTCAAATGCTCTTAACTGCTGAACCATCTCTCTAGCCCGTGATTATGTATTTTTTTTTTTTTTAAAAAAAACTATTTAAGGGTCTTATGCTACTATGTGTTATGGAAAAATGTAGCCTAACTTTTATTGCTGCGAGAGAATTTAGAACTAAAATGACCAGTGCTAACTGATGGGGTGATCTGTTCACATAAAAATGTTTGTTTGCTCAATATAATATAGTAAGTACCGATCTCTGGACATATAGCAGTGAACAGGAAAAAGACGGTATGCCTGTGTTCTGGAAAGATCCAAGAATGCCCTGATGTCTCATCTCTGATTGGCTTTGAGGCTCTGTACAAGTAAGATCAAAGGCTCAGACAGTTTTGAACTGCCACCTGCAGTATATACCCAATATGTACAAAAAAAAAAACCCCTTGCAAGTACTGGGAAATTTATGTTTCTACACTAAAGGAAATTCCTGTATGTATTAACTGACCATTCATCAAATCCATCAGAGATTCCAGTAGCCACACATGACAAAGAAAATGAACTTCACAGAATTAAACCATAAAAGTTCCTAAATAAACAGATCAATGGGGGAAAACCTGGCCCAGAAACAAACAGATATCTATAGCCATTGATTTTTCTACAAGAGTGCTAGAGCAATTCAAATGGGGTAAGACTTGTCTTTTCAACAAGTGGTCTGGAATAAATGGATTAACATGCACAAGAGAATTAAGTTCACCTAATATAAAACAGCCTACGCTGATAAAAGAATGAAACAGAAAATATGAGAGTGAAAAGAATGAAAGTGTTAGGAGAGAACAGAAGTGTAAATCCTAATGATGTGGATTAGTCATTTGATTTATAGATAGACAATAAAAGCATGTGCAAGTGTGCACTTGCCCGCGCACGCGCATGCACACACACACACACACACACACACACACACACACGCACGCACACGCACATGCATAGGATGGGGTGGAGAAAGGAAGCCATATGAGAAGTGGATAAATTGGCTCAGCGGTTAAGAGCACTGACTGCTCGCTCTTCCAGAGGTCCTGAGTTCAATTCCCAGCAACTACATGGTGGCTCACAACCATCTGCAATGTGACTGACGCCCTCTTCTGGTGTGTCTGAGTACAACCACAGTGTACTCATATACATAAAATAAATAAATAAAACTTAAAAAAAAAAAGGAAGAGAAGTGGATAAATAATATTGTGAAATTAAACTCATTGTGCTTCAAAATGTTCCCACTATATTGAAGAGGGAGTCAAGGCGATGCCTCAGTGAATGAAGCCCTAGCACATAAACGTGAGAGCCTGAGTTCCTGTCTCTGGAACCCTTAAGAAAACCTAGGCAAGTGTGGTGGCTGCCTCTAATCCCAGCGCTAATAAGGCAGAAACAGGATCCCTAGGGCAAGCTGGCCAATTAAACCACTCTAAATTGGCGAGCTGTGCTTCAATAAGAGACCCTACCCCAGTAATTAAAGTGGGAAGTGGTTGAGAAAAACATCTAGCAGTAACTTTAGGCTTCCATATGCACCCCACCCCCCCACCATCCATGAGCCCAAAGCAAACATGCAAACAAGCACACACACTGAACACACACACACACATGGAAAGTGAGAGGAAGAAATGAAAGGGATAGCCTAAACAATTTTGAGAAAAAATGTTTGTACATAATTTATCTGGTAAGGATATAGTATCCAAAGCCTGTAAATAACCCCCAACACTTCTTTAAAAAGAGAAGTCAATCTAGAAATTAATAGCCAGGGAGGGGGCTAGAAAGATGGCTCCTTGTGTAAAGATGCTTGCCACCACACCAGATAACCAGGTTGGTTCCCAAGATCTACCTAGTGGAAACAGAGGACTAACTCCCACAAGATGCCCTTTGACCTCCACTCATGTGCTACATCACACAAGCTCCTGCCTACATACAGGTACACACATATGCAAAATAGGCAGACAGACAGGTGAATGTAATATAAAATATTATTTGGAAATTGAAAGAAAATGAAGATAGTTTTAGAAGGAAAAATGATGAGAGTTGTTATAAGAACGTCATATAAGGGATGATCAATGAATCTAGGCAGGGTGGCACACACCTCTGAGGAAAGGTGTCTCCAGGACTCAGGACACAGAGGCAGACAGATCTCCTGCTCTACATAATGAGTTCCAGGTTAGCCAAGGCTGTGGAGAGAGACTCTGTCTCAAAAGCCAAAACCAAAACCAAAATAACCAAACCCAACCCAACCCAACCCAACCCAACCCAACCCAACCCAACCCAACCCAACCCAACCGAACAGTAAATGGGGATTAGACATATATAGCTCACTGGTGCTACAGCAGCATCCTGCTGGAGGCCTTTAGTTCAATCCTCATTGCAAACAAACAAACAAAAGTAAACAAAGTAACAAGATGGCTCTGCAGAAAAAAGCTCTTGCTGCTAAGCCTGAAGACCTAAATTAGGTTTCTCAGGACCTATGTGGTAGACAGAACTGACTCTGAATTTCACATGCCGAGGCACACACACACATATGCGCACACAAATAAATAAGAAGGGGTAATTTAAAAAAAAGAGAGACAATGAGTGTTTTTCCAGTAGTAGAAACATGGCATCATATTCTCAGATAGAAACGTGGATACACAGGGAAGAATGAAGAATATTGGAAATGATATTTGGAAATTAGTAAATATAACTCACTTTCTTCATCTTAATTTAATCAAAGAACTATAAAATGTGATTACTTAGTGAAAAAGTCTAGAGTATTTTTTTGAATTTACATATATGCCAATGTAAAACATGTAAAATGGTTTTGAAAGGACAGAATTGCACTGTATTTTCTGCACTGCATGTGAAGTGGCATAGCTTTAATTCTGAATTGTCATATATTAAATGTGTATGCTGTAGTCATCTGAGCAACTGCTGGCCAAAATTTCAAGACACTGTAGCCAAGGAGCTGTTCCAGCAGTTTAGGTGTAACAAAGACCTGGGCTAATGAGCAAGCAAGCAAGCAACCTGCTCTGTGGATTCTGGCACGCATTCCTTAGTACTTGACAGAAAAGGCCAGACTAGAGAGGATTATTAAAGCCTAAGACTTAAAGAGCAATGGTCACCATCTTTACTGAACTGTCATTTGTAGGATACCATCTCCCGCAACTGCAAGATCCCAAGGCCTTTCCAAAATAGACCAACCCCAATCATTGGCTGAAAAGTCTTGAAATTTTCAAAAGATTGATATATTACAGAATATGTTTGCTGATTGTAACAAATTATATTAGAAATAAAAAACAGACCAAGCATGGTAGGTAGTGCACACATTTAATTCAAACATTCAGGGGGCAGAAGCAGGCAGAAATCTGTGAGTTCAAGGCTAGACTAGTGTACATAGCAAGTTCAAAGTGACCAACCTACATACTGCTATCCTATCTCAATGAATGAATGAATGAACAAATGAATACATAAGTCTGATACTTGAAAAATTCTCATATTTAGAAATTAAATCTATTTCGTATTTACACTAGCATCAAACAATTAAGAAATAAAACAAGCTAATCATATCTACAATAACAGTAAATGGTGTTGGATACTTAGAAGGATGTTTAACCAAAACCATGTCTGGTCACCACTGGAAACAACAAAATAATGCTGTGAGAAATTCTGACTTGTGAGTGGATGTAGCGTGTTTTTGAACTGGAAAACACAGTATTATTAGTGTGACAATTCCTTCCAGATTATGTCTGGATTTCATTGGAATCTCAACAAAAATCCTAATACACATGTCTGTGTGTGTGTGTGTGTGTGTGTGTGTGTGTGTGTGTGTGTGTGAAAAAGAGAGACAGAGAGAGAGAGGGAGGGAGGGAGGGAGGGAGGGAGAACACTTAGAAATTCTAATCTTCTATGGAAATGCAGATAATCTAGAAATACCTTCAAAAATATTGAAGAAAAAAAATTAGAGCCCACACACCACTACCACTTGGAATTGAAGTCCTACTTGAAAATTACATCAACTAAGACAGATAGAGAATTAGAATAGTTGGGGCCAACAGAGACAGAAGACTGGCTGCACTGTCTGTATCATGTAATTTATACAAAATATTGGTATTATACATAAGGGCTATTCACATAAAAGGCAGGATTGTGTAAGGATTAGGGGCAAAGGCTTTCTAAATAAATTTACTTTCCCTTCTGTGATTTATTGTGATTTAATTTATTTCCCCATGGGGTTCTTTCCATGTAAGTGAACTTAAGATCTTAAGAACTAAATGAGTCAGTGTGTGCCTGTGCCTGACACACAGTAAGCATTCTCCTATGACTTACTGTTCTTATTCTTATACTATTTATTCTTACTTATTTTTAATTTGTATTCTCGGCCCAGTTCCTTATTGCTTAGTTATTGACAGTGTATCTGTCTTACCTGGCTAGCATGTGTTTGCTTTGTGGTTAGCTATGCTGAGACCACACCTACGTTTGAGCACATCGGGCAAGTACTCTCTCACCGAGGTGTTAAGCTCCAGTTCCCTTCATTTTGTAGCTTGGGTAGCCCTGAACCTGCTCCCCCTGCCTTGGTCTCTCAAGTATAAAGGACCAAAGACCTAGGAGCGGCCTGCTTCTTTTGCAGGAGTACTCAGGCTACCACTTTCTCCCAGGAAGCCTGTTCTGGCTAAGTCAGGCTCACCTTTCCTTTGTTCTCCAAGCATCCTCTGTGGCCCCTCACTGATGCACAGATAAAGTTGTCCAGTGGTTCTCTCACTGTTTTTTTTTTTTTTTTTTTAACCTTTATTATTGCTGTTATTGTTGCTGTTTTTTTTTTTTTAAATTCTTTTTTTGAGACAGGATCTCATGATGTGTCCCTGGCTGACCCTGAACTCACTACATAGGCCAGATGATATAGATTATCCTGCTTCTCCTGGGAGGAGAATGTGGGGATTAGAGATATGTGCCACCATGCTCTGCTAGAAATAGCCCTTTGAGATTAAATGTCATAACTTATGTATGTATGTGTGTGTGCTTATATCTCAGTCTCATATAAGACAACATTTAATTAATTCACCCTTGAGTACATGCAGGAATCCAAAACTTCCGTAATTATCTTTTTTTTTTTTTTTTTTTTTTTTTGGTCAACTTTGATTTGCAGATGATTCTCCTTGGAATTATTCTGCTTCCAGTCCGTGTTTTACTGGTTGGATTAATTTTGCTACTGGCGTGGCCATTTGCTGTAATTTCAACAGCCTGTTGCCCTGAAAAGCTGACCCATCCAATAAGCGACTGGAGGAGGTAAGTGCTAATTAGTGTCCAAATATTACACAAATCAAAACTTTTAAAGTTTCTCCAATGACAAATGGTTTTAGCTTACTGCTACTCTGTCTTAACAGTTTGTGTTTGTTTCTTGCATGGAAATGGGATTGGTTTATGCAGAAATTACCACACAGGTGCATTTTGATAATAATGAGTTCTAGGTATAATTAGTTAATGTTGAAACATCTTGTGTTTTCTAAGTTTTTGTGAAGGATATTCATTTTTGGTTCTGAAAGAGTCCCTATGCTATGTTTTAACATGAAATGTCTCCAACAGCTTCATGTATTAGAAGCTTTGTTGACAGCTAATGGGCTTCTGGGGAGTGACTGTGTCTTGAGGGCTGTGCCCTGGTCAAAGGATTAGTGCTTTGATGGATTCATAATATGATGGCATTTTTAAGAGGTGATGAAAATCTTGGATGGCCTAGCCTAGTTGGAGTAATTAGGTCGCTAGGAGTGTGTTCTGGGGAGGGATGGGGATAACCCTTTTGTGTATTTCCTATGTGTTTCTTGTCCACAGTGAGGTGAGTGGCTTCTGCTCTGTTCTGTTCTCTCTGTTGTGAAGCGTCACCACACTGACTGCACTGCGGTTCCCAGAATGGAATTGTCTATTATAAACCGAAACCCCTAAAGCCATGAGCTAAAACAAACCTTTCTTCCTTTCAGGTTGCTTGTATTGGGCCTTGTGACACACCGGTGTCATCAGCCTAACATATTCCGTTGTTATTTCTGGAACATTATAGCTAGGAAATAATTGGCTTTCTTTTTGCCTTTCCACGGTATTCACATTTGCTTTTGTTCTCCTGAGGAAATGAGCTGCAGTAATATCAATAAGTAGATGGATTATGTTATTTTTATTAATTATGTTAGTGGTTAACATTCACTTTTATCATCACTCAGAATAGCATTTTTCCAATGTTAGTACTGGGACAGATGGAACTGCTTTTCTAGGATTTCTAGAATTATCTAATTAGGAAGGTTCTAGAGAACGGATTGACCAAAAACAAATAAAATATACTAGTAGAAGTTACTAATGTTTGGCAGGATCAAATTATTACCATAATACATATGTATTATTACCATTAATACCTATTGTACATAGTGTACATGGGCCTTCTTAGTGTGTACTCTGTGGATTCCAATAGGCTGAAAATCCATTGTTTATTTTAGGACATTGATGGACTCCCAGAAATTGTGTATGGTGTTTGTTCCCTTGCTTTTTTCACATGCACAGATGTGTTCGTTTTATGCAAATCTCAAATGTAGATATGTCTTCTCTAAATCACTGAGAGCTACTGTTTACAACCTTTATAGAAGTATGCAGTTTGCTTTTGGTTTTTGTTCCAGTGAACAAATGTGAATATCAAAAACAAAGCTGTTTTGAAGTGGGAAAGTGTTAGCAGTGCCCGCAGAGAAAACTCAACCCTTGCAAGTCACACTTCTTTGTTTTACAAGTCAAGGGTGCTCATTGTAAAGAGACACTTTATGGGTTGCTTTTCCTGATTCTAATTTTTTTTTCTTTACTGGCTTACAAAAATCTAGGGACGGAATAGCTTAAGAATCCAGAACCAAAAAAAAAAAAAAAAAAAAAAAAAAAATAGAAATGTGTTCTTTTCAATATTTTATTGTTTTTGTTTTAGAAAAGTTTTACTGCTGTCAATGAAATCCGTATCTGTTTCCTCTCATACAAATAATTTTGAAGTTATGTAGCACAAGACTTTTAGCTACTAACGATTTAAAAAAAAAGTGTGTGAGTGTGTGTGTGTGTGTGTGTGTGTGTGTGTATGTGTGTGTACATGCATGTGCACGTGTGCACTGTGCCACAGCACATACGTGTCATTCAGAGGACACTTGGGGGATGGATTCTCATCTTTCCCCTCATTTTGAGGCACACTGTCTTGTTTCTGCTCGGAGACAGCATCCAGTGCTAAGCAGCTCGCTGTCTTACCTCCCACCCTCTGTAGAAGTACTCAGCTCACGCATGCATGCACCCTTGCATCTGCCTTTCAAGTGTCTTCTGGAGTTCAAACTCAGCCCACCAGGTTTGCACAGCTCTTTCCCCCTAAACACATTTAAATAGAAGCCATTGAGGGGCATGGCTTCTTGAAATGTGTTTATAAAGAAGCTGCAGCACAGTAGTTAAGAAAGTCTGGAGACCTGGAAATGTACTTTGTGTCTCTGTAGCGCATAGAGCTCACCTCTAGACCGAGGGTGGAGGCTGCCCCCTTCCTGTGCCCCACGGAAGCACTCTGGTGTTCTGAGTTTCATTCCTGTGAGGCCCGCGGCACAGAACCTTCCTCCAGGACGACTTACTAGAAGCTCATTTTTTAAAAGTTCCTTTCAATACCTCCTAGACCCTACATAGTCAGTAGTGTGTTCTGCATCTGCATCAAAATGCTTAGCGAAAGGATAATACCTCTACTGAACATATATACGTATTTACATATCATTTACATGGTATGAGTTTTTCTAAACACTGTAGAGATGCTTGAAAGTCTGCAGGAGAGAGCGCACAGCTTTTATGCCCTGGTTACAGCGCATTTTATAAAAGACTTGAGCACTTCTAGGATATTGCTATTTATAAATGGCTGTGTGTGGAGCCTTTTCTGCACAATTACTGAGGGATGACTGCATACGTTTTATTTTACTTTTCCATGAAGAGCTGTATTGTTTGTTTGTTTTTTTAAAGTGAAGATGTGAACAAATGTCTATTCATTCCGATGGAACACTGAGGACAGACCAAAGAAATTATTCCATGCAAGTCTAGCTTAAGGAAGCAGTAAGTTTAGCTGGGATGTCTACAGGAGGGTGCACAGGGCTTACCTCACAAGCACGGGAGGCTGGAGCGTCCAAGAATGGGGACACCCCCTTTCCACCCCAGCTACTTCTTTTTGTTTATATACCCGGAGGGAAGGATATATAAGGGCACTACCAGTGAGCCTGACTCTCCCCTGCAGGGCTTTGCTCTGGTGTCTTGTAAATGCTCTCTCCGCAAGGGAGGATTAGTGGGCCCAGTTCTGTGAGGGTCTGGTTGGGATACTCACAGTTCTTCTGGTTTCAGGATAGTAAAAGTCATCCCATGTCTGGGTGCTCTATAACATATGTTTGCTCCTAAACTGAGGTATATCCATTCTGTGCTTAAGAATCTAAGTATCTATGAGAATATTTTTGATGCCCTATTATTTAAGCTTATCAGGTAAGGGACTGAACTTTACACATCCTACATGTTCAACCCAGTTCTTTGCACAGCATAATAGTAATCTTTTTAAACCATTATTTTGTTGCATATATGTGTGTACACAACATATGCAGAGGTTGTAGTTGGCTCTGTCTACGGTGTGGGTCCTAGATATTTCATTCAGGTCATCGTACTTGATGGCAAAGCATTTACTTACCTGCTGAACCATCTCGCCAGCACAGATAATTATTTTTTAATGAGAGAATATCTTAAAACCTTTTAAAGAAGTAAATAGCAAGGCTTCTGGAAATGCTTGTGGATCCAAGTTTTAATGACAGTGCAACGGTGCGCTTACTTCTCAAGGCGCTTGGTGATGTCTGCAGGCTGTAGTACTATAGACTAGATTTACCTCAAAGGACTAGCCCCGAGTCACTTCCCAGTGAGATGTCTAAGGTATTTGGGTAGACAGTAGCATCTTCACTGTGGAAGAGGAATTCGTTCCCAAGATGGCTGCTTTGTGAGGCCAGGACTGATGTTGGTAGTCTCCTTGTGGGCTGTAGTTTGAAGGTTCACTTTGATTGTTTCAAGCTTACAGAATAATGGAGTCATTTATGATCCATGTGTCTCTGTGCCTCTGTTCTCTCATCTTCATAATGAGGTTAAGGAGAGGTGGCCCAGGGGTTAAGAGGGCCTGTTGTTCTTGTAGAGGACTGGAGGTCCCACTACCAACATCAGATAGCTCACAGCCACTCGGAACTCTAGTCCCAATACCCTCTTCTGGCCTCCCTGGTCACCCATATGCCTGTGGCACACACAGATAGAGATACATAGAAATAAAATTAAATTTAAATGTAAATAATGAGGTTAAAAGGGCTGGCAAGATGGTGCACTGGGTCAAGATACTTGCTGCCCAGCCTAACAACCTGAGTCCAATCCCCTAGATCCCCATGGTGGAAGGAAAGACCTGACTCCTACAAGTTTGCCTCTGATCACGAAATGCGTACATGAATAGATAGATAAACATAAAGAGTACATTTTAAAAATGAGGGTGATAATAATATGCATTTCACAAGGATAGGCTAAGACTAATAGATACGAAACATTTAGAACAGTCTGTCAGTTCTGAGGAGTTCCCTGTTCGGCTCCTGTTTTCACATCTGCTTTCTGTTGCCTCGATCAACACTGTCCAACACCAATGCGGAGAAGAAAGGGTTCGTTTCATCTCAGAACTCCCAAGTCATAATCTCCTGATCATGGAAGTCAGGCAGGGGAACTCAAGACAGGATCTTGGAGTCAGGGGATCATGAAGGAACATTGCTAATTGCCTTTGCTCCCTAGGTCCATGTTCCGTTACCCTTCTCACACAGGCCAAGCCCTGCTGCCACCGTGGACTGGGCTGGTCCCTCAGCATCAATCATTGATAAGGAAAGTAACCCACGGACACACCCACACCCACAGGGCATCCGATGGAGGCATCTCCTCAGCTGAGGCTGCCTCCTTCCACATGTGTCAGGTTGACAGCTGCAGATAATTCTGACAGCTCTTACTCTCCAGCACCCATCTATGAAGATGAGGGTCTCTGTTCTGTTTCTGCTTTCCTGCTGTGTTTTAGAGTAAAGCAAGGCTTAAAAAAAAATGTCTTTTCCATCATTGCTTTCAAAGGAAGATCACGCGGCCTGCTTTGACGTTTCTGGGCCGTGCCATGTTCTTCTCCATGGGCTTTACGGTTACCGTGAAAGGAAAGGTTGCAAGCCCTCTGGAAGCGCCCATTTTTGTCGTTGCTCCTCATTCCACGTTCTTCGATGGAATTGCCTGCGTAGTAGCTGGGCTGCCTTCTCTGGTGTCGCGGAATGAGAATGCACAGACCCCTCTGGTTGGCAGTAAGTATCTGAAGGGCAGCATCGAAAGTGTCCTCATTGTGCGGACATTAAGATGAAAGAATCATATGCAGGCATTTTCAATCCGCTTATTACTTTCGTTCCTGGGGATTAAACTCATGGTCTTGTACATGCAGGGCGATAGTCTAACACCGAATGACATCTCCAGCCAGTTAAAAATAAAACTTTAAAATATTTGAAAGATTTTCCTTTTCTTTAAATGACCTACTCTATGTAAAGAATGAGGTTCCCCCCTCCCCCTTATCTTTAGCTTTTGGGCTTTGAGGAGACTTTCCCTTATCGCTGTGTTGTCATAGCTTTGTGTGCCTATGTGTCATGAGGAAAATCAGATTTCAAAGATGCTTATTATTTTAAAAAGAGTTTTGGGAAAAAAAATAAAAACCACCAGTCACATGCTATTTCATGAACTTCTTTTTCTGGTTTTGGGCTGATAAATGTGCTAGATCTTTCCTCCCAGCTCTGCTTTCTAAATTATTGTGCCCCTACGGTTCCCTGAGGGACATTTGTGTAACTCTTTGAAAATTACGACGTGGAACAATGAGTGCTTCCTGCCATAAAAAATAATGAGGCGAGTGAAGTGTTTTCCCTGCCAGATGCTTCCTTCTCTCCCAGAGGACTCAGTCTCCAAGTAACTGCTCTCGGTTGTCCCAAGGTTACTGCACACACCAAGCCGTGAGAGAATGGGTGTGAAAGTCGCAGGCTGTTGCCTCCGTGCTGTGTCCCCAAGAAAGAATAGGGATCCTTGCAGCTTTGTCAATGACTGAAGAGGATTCCTCCTCCTCCTCCTCCTCCTCCTCCTCCTCCTCCTCCTCCTCCTCCTCCTCCTCCTCCTCCTCCTCTTCTTCTTCTTCTTCTTCTTCTTCTTCTTCTTCTTCTTCTTCTTCTTTTCCTCTAGTGTGCAACTTACTGTGCTTTATGCAATACGGCTTTTCTCCAAACATTTCCATTGCAGAGCACTGGAAGAATGTTTTTAATGTGATAGGAGGTGACCCGTTCCAAGGATTATACTAAAATCCATCATAATGGCCCTCTACTCATGTACATGATCTGAAATCAAACAGGATAGTTTTGAAGCTTCTATTGACAGCTTAACTGATGACAGCTTAAAGATCTCTGCTCCTCCCTCCATCCCTCTCTCCTCCTCCCCCAGCTCTTTCCAGTAACTTCTGTAGAATCAATGAACTAATACCCATCTCTGCATTTGAAATTAGAAGCTGACTAGAAAACTTTTGAATCCAGGTTTTTAAAAGATTCTACTTTTAGATTTTGCTAGCATTTTCACTTGCTGTAAACTTCATTTCAGTTTACCCAATGCTAGTGCCCTGGTGACTTTAAAAAAATGACCCGGTTATGATCCTTTGTCTTCAAGGACTGTTACGGGCTTTGCAGCCAGTTTTGGTATCCCGAGTTGACCCGGATTCCCGAAAAAACACAATCAATGAAATAAAAAAGCGAGCGACATCGGGAGGAGAATGGCCCCAGGTAAGAGGCAGGGGCTGGTCGTTCATATAGATTGAGGGCTTGTGTTTGTCTGTAGATGTTCTCATTTGGGTCCACAGAGAGCAAGATAACCATGCCATGTGTCTGCAGCCTAACAAATGCAGAGCAAAACCAGTCAGTGTGAAGATTCAGTCCCCACAGGCTCCACCCCCTTTATCTGTCAGATGTTTGCTTTGAGCCATTAAAAAAAAAAAAAAGTGATTCTCTAACGCTGACTTTAGTTCCTATTAAAGACAATGAATATTTTATATAATTTAACTCACTTGACTGAAAATATTCTAAGTGTACCATTTTTTTTTTCTGAATTATATTTAAGTATAGCTTTCCATTCAAGGGCATATGGAAATAGTCCTTAAAACCGTGCTGTACTTCACCATCTCCCAGCTCCCTTCCCTGGGGTGCCCTTTTAGGGTTAAAGGAGGATAGGACGTACCACATAAAACAGGGTTGAATCCAACAAACGCCCTCTATTTTTGCTCTCATGAAAGCAAGATCACTAGCAGACAGATACTATAGCAGGCGACCCTCCTATGGTAACACATAGATAGATGGTCAAGTGCACCCACCCTGGGACCTTGAGAAACCGAGGCCTAGGAGGACTGGTTTAAAAAACTGCTCATGTGTCATGTGGAAAAGTTAGATTTTTCTCTTTGGATCCACAAAGTATGTCTAGGATTAGTAGGCAAAAGATATCAAGGAGGCAGATCGCAGCTTGTTTTTCTCATTTTGCAGAACTTTTTCTCTGTCCAGGGGGAATGTGGTCTGGCCTGGTACCCTTCTCAAGGCCTGACTGACAGCCACGCGGAGGGGAGGAGACTGTGGACATCACTCAAACCTTGGAGCTGCTAGGCTATTTTGAATGCTCCTTCCTCCCTGAGATTTCTCTGACTCACTTTGTTAGCAGTCCTTGTTAATGAGCTATTTGTGGATTCATACCGAGTAAAACTGCTGGCCGTTGTGTCTGGCTGTCGCAGGAAACCCATTTTATCAATTAGGGGATGGAACTATGCCTGCTCGTTAATTCCTGTTTCATGGTTGGAGCCAATGTTTCCCCTCTCTAATTATGATAGATCATATATTTACTCACTGCTTTGAGTACAGGGATTTGATTTGATTTGATTTTCTATCCTTAGAACTTAACTCTTGACTAAATTTTAAAAGCATCAGAAAACCAAGCTTAGGTCTTAATTAATGGAGATGTTCCCAGTGTTCATATGTCTTTCTCAGAGAAAAGATCAAGTAGCACATTAACAGCTAAAATGTTTCCCCAGGAAAAACAGAGCAAGCCGTGAAGTGTATGCCACATGATAACTAAGGCGACTACGCAGAAGGCACCCTGAGATTCCCTCTGCTCTCAAGGCATCCCTGAACTCTATATTAGGAGTAAATAGCATTTAATGAGGAAACTATAACAAGATTTATTTTGGCTGAGGATATTACCTTGCTTTATGTCTTCTTTTAAATTTATTTAGATTATTAATAAAAGCATTGAGAAATGTAAAAGGAATATTTGAACAGCATATTCTATAAATTAAGAATATTATTTATTCAAAGCCTTTATCTTTTTCTAATTATCATACTGGTCAAACCACACTTAAAAAAAAAAAAAAAAGAACTCCACTTCTTTTAAAGGAATGTTTAGAACAGTCTGAGTCCTGCTTTTCCTCAGATCAAGAGTCAGACTCTCCTTTCATTTTTATTTTTTGAAGCATTAGCAGTGTTGTTGAAGTCATAGGAGAATAATGAGGTAATCTATTAATTAGACTGAAATATTAAATTTATTCCTTTTCTCCCAAGATACTAGTTTTCCCAGAAGGTACTTGTACTAATCGCTCCTGTTTGATTACTTTTAAACCAGGTGAGATAAATTAAATTATGTATTGTAACAATATAGCATGGGAGACTTCTCAAATGACTCCATTGTAAAGCACAGTACGATTCGTTTGCTCCTGGCGTGTGTTCTCTGATAAAATCTTTCTGATGCTAGGATTCCGCAGAATTTATGCCTTTTTACTTCTCTGCTCTCTTTTTTGACGTAGCCTTTCCCTTTTAAGGGAGTGTGTGTGTACTGTGTGTGTGTCCGCATTAGTCTACCTATGTATATCTGTGTATGTGTCTGTGTGTCTGTGTTCGTCTGCCTGTGTGACTCAATGGATGTGTCTGTCTGTATGTGTCTGTGTCTCTGGGTATGTGTCTATGCATATATCTGTGTGTCTGTGTCGTCTGTGTGTATCTATCTGTGTGTGGGCATGCTCAGAGGTCACTGACATCTTCTTTTTCCTCCAGGGAACCTCATAGATATCTGGGGTCTTCTGACAAGAAGTAGACAACCCACCTTAAGATATCATTCATCTTTTACATGCCTTCCAGAGTTCACTCCTTTTTTTTTTTTTTTTTTTTTTTTTTTAAATGCTAGGAAGGCGGCCATGAATGCGCCTTTCATTTTCATTTGTAATACTTCAGACTCTTTGTTGGCTGCTAGTGTGCTTTGCACAAAGGTGTGGCTCACTTCAGGCCAGTATGACAGCTTTGCTTCAAGCATTTTAGTTCTTATTATTTGTTTGCCTCAACTTTTGTCGTTACTTTTTTTTTTTAAATTGTTGGATAGTATGTATTTAGAAAATGAAAACCATCTCTAAGATAAAAATAAATAAAAGGTGAAATTATACATATACTAAAGAATCGTTTTGAAATAAATGTCGTTAATTTTCTTTATCAAAGAAAACAGTGAATAAATAAATATGTGCTTAAGTGGGTGAGGCACAGCATTTAATGTTTTGTTTAAGTCTTACTTTGAATAACTCGTAATAACTTACTTGTAATAACTTGTAAATACTTCAGCATGACCTGTTTTGTCTACTCTCAAGCAGTCAGTGTATTTATACTATTTAATTATGATAGACCTCTTGTTCATATACAAACTTTGATATACAATTTTGATGTGGTTCTAGGAGCCTTCATCCCAGGAGCTCCAGTGCAGCCCGTCCTCCTCAGATATCCCAACAAGCTGGTAAGGAAAGGAATTCTGTATTCCAAATAGCTCATTTTCTAGGACCCTTTTAAATATCTTATTGATAAAAGGCTAAATGGAGGAAGCATTTGAGCAGATGAATGCTATCTGTCGCCAGCATTTTAAAATGTGATACCAGTACTAAACACCATTCTGTATAACTTAGCTTCAGGAAGGCATTACATAGTCCCTATTCTGCCATCTCTGTGACGGACAGCGGAGCCTCAGACTTAGGCTCTGATTAGACTAGACAGTAGAAATGTATGATTCTCATGGAGATGGCAAGGAGACTTTTCCAGATACAGAGGTGACTGGTGGTAGAAAGGCCGGAAGCTGAGTATAAACTTGGGGAGGCAGTAAGTACAGGTGGAGTACACTGGCTAATGGCGATTGGTGTAGAAACTGTCGCAGAGAACTCCACATCTTCTCTAGAGTCCAAGGCTGCCCCAGGAAGCAGTGTCTTGGGCATCAGCTGGTCACACTGTTATCCTCTACACATAAACTATGCTGCCTTTCTCCAAATGCTGGGCTTCATCCTGAGATGGCCTTAGCAGAGGGCTATAAAAGGGTGGGTGTAACTGTTACTCATCCTAGGAAAGATTATGAACTCTAGGCCTGTTCAGCTTTCTATCTAATGGCTGGCTTCTCAACTTGAATATCTGCAGTAAAAAAGGAACCAGAATCTATCAAACCTCTACACAGGCCTCTGTCTGTGTATTTAAATCTTCATCTATTAAAATTCTTTCATCGTGTACTACTTTGTTTTTTCCAAATAATCATTTTTGATAACTGGTAAATTATATATATTACATGCACTTTAGATTTTCTAGATATGCTTGTTTGAGGAAAAAAATAAATGAACATGTACCATATTTTAAATTCAGAACCAGTTGTTCCAAAAATAGGTAGGGGTGGGAAATGATCTCTGGGCAGCTATATAATTGGTGTAATCAATGAGTTTTTGCATTAATTCATGT
Organism: Montemys delectorum; assembly: GCA_019843815.1. Classification (NCBI taxonomy): domain Eukaryota; kingdom Metazoa; phylum Chordata; class Mammalia; order Rodentia; family Muridae; genus Montemys; species Montemys delectorum. Next base: position 22,069 of record JADRCD010208909.1, read on the forward strand.
TATTTAATAATTACAAGCTTATTTTAGTCTTTAATGTGTTGCTTTTTACTCTAGAAAAAGTCTTCATGAGTCCTAACATTAAACAAAGATTAATTTTATTTGGTTGTTATTTAAATTTCCTGTTTGTGCTACTTCTTTTTCGAGACTCGTTCTCATATATGTAGCTTCTGTTGGCCTTGAACTCATGGTTGTAGCTAAAACTGGGCTTGAACTCCTGATCTCTTGCCTCCACCTCTCATCTGCTGAGATTACAAGTATCCCTACCAGTCTAGACTAACAGCTTGATTACTTCTGTTTCAGGATACTGTGACCTGGACATGGCAAGGATATACATTGTAAGTCACTTACATAGTTTAATACTTCGTCCAAACTATCTTAATGAAGAAAAGAAATATAATTTATTCCTTCTTCAAAAGCTAAATCTTGTTTGTATAGAAACTATCCATTGTCAACCAGTCTTGAAACTTTTTTAATCGTATCTCTGGGGATAATCACCTTCTTGCCCACTAAACACCCAGTGAGATTAATGTCCAGTAAACATCATTTTCAGAATACTGGCTATCTGTCAGTTTGTAAAGAACACTACAGGGTCCTGGCTTGCATCGTGCTTAGCTTGGATCTTGGGGCCTCATTCCCACTGTAGGTTTCGCATCATGTAGTCTGTCTGCTCAGACTTTATGAGGCCAGTTTGAGCAGTTCAGATCATTTGAGTTTCGGGACCTGAAACTGCTGTGGTGTGGCTACCCAGGACTACTGTTCTACGATGTTAGATCTGGAAAGCACAGGGGTCAGCAGTTTCTAGAGCTTTTAGAGAGGTGAAGGATGTTCTCACCATCAAACAAGCTGAAGCGAAACAGGCCTTTTATAAGAACAGGCTCTGGAGAATGCAGCTTTCTTCCATGATCTTTTGATTGGCTCCCTCAAGCCTCCTTAAATTTCAGCAAGACCCATATGCAAATAGGGATTTGAAAATCTTCCCGGGGCCTTACCCAGTTTTTGACAATGTTAAGGTTAACAGGAAGCTCAAATCCAGTGGAGGTATTTTGGAGGCTGCCATCAATCCATTCTAGCGTACTCTGGCTTCTCTACATAGTGTTGATACAATCTCTTAAGCTTTGGAAGGTCTGGGAGAAAAGACAGTATGTATTCCTCTTTTTGTGTGTGGGTGCAGAAACTTCTCTGAGATAATAAATTTGAATTAGGAAAGGTAGCTCATGGGACAGTTAAATAAAAGTTATCATAGAGAACAGCTTCCTTTGGAGCTTCAGCCTTCAGTTCCTGTAGGTGAAGTTAAGCAAATAATATTAGAAACAAAGAACACGACGATAAAGAAGCTGTAGGCAATGTGTTATGTTCAATTTCTTAAGGGATCAATTGACTCCTCAGACTAGCTGAGTGTTTCATGCTGCTACTAATGTTAAATTCCAAGTTTTTTAACTTTTGCACAACACACACACACACAAACACACACACACACACACATAAACCAAAAATGTAGAGAGACAAGTAATTTTTTTTATCATCTCAGAAACACAGTGTCTGGAATTTCAGTGGCCATCGATTTATATCTTCTAAGGTGTAGTATCCGTTGGTGTCTTCCAGGCTAGGTGACTTGTGGAGAGCATGGCTTTGAGCTTGCTAATCTGTATGGCTTTGTTACACAGTAGTCTGGGTGGTTGTGAAGGTCAAATAAAAGAAATTTAACTGGAAGCCGAGTTAGGGGAAGAACATAGAGGAACTTCAGAATACTGCCTTCCACTCTGGGCAATGTGTGATAAAGGGAAAAATGAAATCACAAAGTAAACTTTGGAGAGGAAAAGATGTTTTGTGTCAAAGATGCCCATGACTTAGAGACACAGATTTTCAAAAGCACAAATTTGTTTTGTGCAAATGGACATGGCCCTTGCTTATGGCAAGTCCTACTGCCACCTGTCTTCTGGCCCACTGAGTGCTCCTGCTAGCACTGTGCCTTTTACTATCAAATCTATATTCTCAGTTGCTTTTTCACCAAAGCAGAGATATTTCACAAGAGCAGGTACTCCAATGGAGAAGGGGCATGGGGGAGTAAGCCCCCTTTCCCACATTCATGTCCTTTTGCTTGCTCTGTGAACTCACTGGATTTACACAGAGCTGTCTGTGTAACCTCAGGTTTATCCGCTGGAGTTGAGGGCACTGAGTGCTCCTTCCCTCCATGTGGAGCCAGCATTCCTTGGTGAAATCCCTAACTTAAGTAAGTCTCAGTTCAGATAATGTTTACAGATAACTCATTCTTTAATTTCTTAAAAGCACACACACACACACACACACACACACACACACACACACACACACACACATATAAATGAAAGCTTAACTGCTTGCTTTCTTAAACATTTGGTCTAATCCACTGTGCCTGAGTTCTGGGTCAATTGTTGGAAGAGGCTAAACTGAAAATCCTACAGAAATCTGGCTTAGAGTCTAAATTCATCCTGGAAAGCCACGAGGCATGACATTTGTCTCAAAAACTGTCTTTGATGGCTTGGCCAGCCACTTACAGAAGGTCTTTGTCTAGAATTACAATGAAATTTTGAAGTTTTCGGGTTATTTTTCCATAGTTCAAGCTTTGTTACTGAGATAGCTTTGATAAAATTTGTAATTCTAAGGAAAAGTCCTACTAACTTTTTAAAAGCTGTTACCTGAAGAATTTAGAAATATGGTGTCCTACTTAGAAGTTTTTCTGTAAACACATTTGTGTACCTTTAAATTTTTATTTTAGATCTTTTTAAATTGTTTTTAAAGACTTATTTATTTTATTTTATTTATATGAGTATATTGTTACTTTCTTCAGACACACCAAAAGAGGGCATCATCCCATTACAGATGGTTGTGAGCCACCATGTGGTTACTGGGAATTGAACTCAGGACCTGTAGAAGACCAGTCAGTGCTCTTAACCACTGAGTCACCTCTCCAGCCCCAGATCTATTTATTTTTATTTTATGTGTATGTATGTTTTGCCCACATGTATGTCTGTGTACTACATGCATGCCTACTGCTCAAGGAGTGCTGGAACTGGAGTTACAGACAGGAATGAACTGCCATATGGTTGCTGGAAACTGAACATGGGTTCTCTAGAAGAGCAGCCAGTGCTCTTAACCACTGAGCCCTGTCTCCCATGCATATTTATGTTTCTTAAAGTAAACTTTGGGTTCTTTCTATAGAGACTTGGGCCTGTGATTGTGTGCTATCAGGGAAACTGTACATTTGAGGTTTGATCTATTTGAGCTCTAGTTCACACTCACTAATACAACATAGTGATTGCATTTCGTGATTTAGTTCTTCAATCACAAGAGTCGTCGTCTAAACCCAGGGAGGAGTTGTGGCTTGAATGTAGCATATCTAAATCCAAAATATATCTGTAGCATGATGTGGGAGTTCCTGTGTGTGAAGGACAGACTGTACTTGTGTTGGTGTGCAAGAGCGAATAGGCTTGTCTCTTCTCTTTTTCAGCATCCAGCTGTGTGTGCTCACTTTCTGTCAACTCTTCACGAAGGTGGAAATTGAGGTAAGCCTTTCAGAGGTAGCCTTGGGGTTTAAGACACAGCCTCTGCTCTAACCCTGAATCCTGGCTTAGAGGCTGCAGTCCAGCACCTTTCAAGTTACCCCCAGACTTATGGACGCAGTTTCTAAGTTCCTGCTGTGAGATTTAGCTCCTGGAATCAAGCCAGCAAGCACTTGTAAATTCTGAGACCCACCCCGCCCCCCAACATGCTAATCAGCAGGTAAAATGTGCCTTCCCTCTCCCAGCCTTGTACATGTTAATGATGGCCCATGCCTAGTTGAATGTCCCACACCTAACCAAGAGAGCAGTGCTGGCTGGTGGAGCCAGCTTCCTCGAAGAGGAAGTTGTATGAAAGCTGAGAGGTAATACTTCGGATGTGGACAAGAGAAACCAGCCATAGATGCTCTGTCAGTGTACTTTTACATCTAGGAACCTCTCGGGAGTTTTGTGTGGCTTGTGTCCTCGTTCACAGGGTAGGCTTTGAGTTTCAGGAGCAGATGACGAATGAGTAAATGACTAGAACCTTTGCAAAATTTGGATCCAAATTTGAAGGCCCTAAGAATTGGTTCTGGATAGCGAGTGAGACCCTCAAGTCCTTACTGAATGCTACAGTATTGGCATCTGACACTCTAGCCTGGATGGTCCAGTTGCATCTGTGGGTTAGGCAATGGAAATCAGGGCTGGAGAGATGGCACAGAGGTTAAGAGCACTGGCTGCTCTTCCAGAGGATCAGGGTGTAATTTCTAGTACCCACATGGCAGCTCACAGCTGTCAGTAACACCAGTTTCAGGTTATCCACTGCCCTCTTCTGACATCTGCAAGCACTGCAACTTGTAGTATCAGCATACACACAGGCAGGAACACTTGCACACACAAAATAAAAATAAATAAAATTATTCTCAAAGAAAGAAAATCTTATACTTTTATATGTAGTGCAGAATTCTGAGTGGAGGCTTGGGCTCTAAGTGGCAGGACTATGGCATTTAAAATGCTATTTTCCCTTGCTGGATAACTTGATTGTTTAACTATTCATAGGTAAGTAGCAATCCCAAGTGATGCACAGGAGCGGATTAGACTTCAGAATGAGTTTAAGCTTTTGTGAACTCTTTGGAGATTTGTGCGCTATCCAGGTACTTTGAAGATACCTTTTTATGAGCGTCGCTGTGTACCTATCCACTTTTAAGGCACCTGTCAGCATAGTCATAAAATGGAGCAGAGTACTTACTCCTGGGATAATCCTAGTTGTTTCTGTGGAGGGAAAGAGCTAATCTGTGTCCCGCAACGTTCAGCAAACACTAGGGCAAATACAGTGAGCTGGGGGTCTTTTCAGAGCCTTTGAGGTTAGAACACAAAACTGTGCACAGAGAACATTTGGGACAAATTCACACTATTGTCCCTAAGTGCCCTGAGCACTTCTGTCTCTTCTTTAGTAACTGCTTATGTGGTCTAGCTCTAGTTTCTTTTTCTAAAAGAAATCAACCAACCTATACTTAAAACAACTTTGTTATCTCCTCTGCAGACTTGGAAGCTATAACACACACACACACACACACACACACACACACACACACACCATACACACAACATACACACACACCATACACACAACATACACACACATCTACACACCATACACACAACATACATACATACATACACATCTACGCACCATACACACACCACACACCATACACACACAACACACCATACAGACACACACCATACATACACACACATACCACATACATATACCTACACACACATATACATACACACAGACCATACACATACCACATACATACTACATACACATACACATACTCACACTATACACATACATACTACATACACACACACAGACCACACAAATCATACACATACACCATACACATACACAGACCACATAAATCACACACACACACACACCATACACACACCACATACACACACACACTGTACATACACCACACATACAATACACATCTCTCTCTCTCTCTCTCTCTCTCTCTCATACACACACACACACACACACACACACACACACACAGACACTACCACCACATACATACACCATACACAAACCACACACACACACACATATTGTATACACATAAACACACATCTCTCTCTCTCTCTCACACACACACACACACACACA
>JADRCD010208912.1:15228-34897 GCA_019843815.1 Montemys delectorum
CCCCCAGCAACTGTGTAGGTATAAAAACCTGTTTAAATTTTTGCTTGGGGCCAGACTCCTCTACCCCTGCGTGGGATATGAGTCTCGCCCAGTGCTGAATAAAAGAACCTCTTGCTGATTGCATCAAGTACGTGTCTTGGTGGTGTTTGGGGTCATCGTCGTTCCCGAGCCCTGAGTGTGGGGTCTTTCCCCCCATATTTCAACAGCCCTTACACCAACTCTTATCCTATACTGAAACTTTACTCATTCATTCATTCATTCATTCATTCATTCATTCATTCAGCGCGTGCCTTCATGAGTTTATGGGAACCACATGGGTGCAGATGTCTGCAGACAACTGCTCAACCATCAACGCTCTAGCCCAGATACCGGAACCCTAAGTGCTAGGAACTACATTTCCCACAATGCTAGTCTCTGGGGCCTGTAGGGCGCACGCGCAGTCTTGTCTGACTGGTTCCTGCGGCTGACCGCTGCCATGTTCCCATTGGCCCGGCATGTACAGTCATTGCTCCTTCGTGTCACGTGTTCAGAAACCAAGCCTCTGACTGGTCAGTAAGACTTCCGGGACGCCCGGTTTTCCTCAGCGAGCCCACGGATTTGCCGAGAACCGGAGGAGGCGGGCCGGGGAGCCGGCTCATGGTGGGGGGTGGGGGGAAGATGGCGGAGCTGATGCTCCTCAGCGAGATCGCTGACCCGACGCGCTTCTTCACCGACAACCTGCTGAGTCCGGAGGACTGGGGTGCGCAGAGTGGGGCCCCGGGGGGAGGAGCGGGCTGCGGCTCGCCGTGGGCCCGAGGCACGCGGGAAGGCAGCCGAGGGCGAAAGAGGAAGGCTGGGCGGACGCCGAGCCCATCCTCCGAGGGAGGGAGCGCTCAGCGGGACTCGCGCTTCCCCGGGACACGGGATGAGGGAAGACCCTGGCCTCCCGTGGGAGCGCGGAGCTAGCTGCCCGGGGTCAGGGGAGAGGGGCTGGACGCCTCCGGGTGGAAGGCTGTGCGAGTGGGCGGGCGGTGGGTCTGGCCGGGCCGAGCCAATGAGGACTGGAGCCGGGGCTGGCGTGCCGTCCTCCTGACACGCGGGCCTCCACGCAGACAGCACCTTGTACAGTGGCCTGGATGAAGTGGCCGAGGAGCAGGCACAGTTGTTTCGTTGCGTGGAGCAGGATGTCCCGGTATTGCTACCTTAGAGTTTCTCTTAATGACCCTTGGTGGTGGGAGGGCGACCCCAAACTTGGAGTCATCGCCAAGCCACAGAGCTCATCTGGGACTCGCCCCGGCTCTTGATAAAACCCGAAAACTGCGAGGAGAAAGACCAGTTGCAAGAGTCCAGGGGTCTGGTTGGAGCAAGCTTTATTTTAGAGTCGCATCTGGGACTGGCTAGCCAAGTCGGGATTTTAGAGAGCAGCCCCTTCCGGCCTTTTGAGGTCCTTCTGGTGGGGTACGGATAAAAGACTGACGGCTGTGTGTTTACAGGGCTGTTAGTAAAACACCAGGAAAACGGTAGACGAGCATTTTTTTTTTCTGTAAACTATGGGGCCCTGACACAGTGGGCTTCTTAATTTGCAAGCCGTGGTGTTCCTGTTTTGGTGTCCTACTTTCTCACCTTCCTGCCCGATAAATTTGCCCCACCGCTTAGTTTGACAGCAGCTCTCTGGATGTGGGGATGGATGTCAGCCCCCCTGAGCCCCCCTGGGACCCTCTACCCATCTTCCCAGGTAAGGTACCTTTAGGATTTCCCTCATCTTTCCAAATGCCCTTTCTTCTCTTCCCGCTGCTTCCCAGAAACTAACATCCCCATTTGCTCCTCCCCGTGATCCCTGATGTGTTGTCTGCCCTTATTCTCTGGCCCCACCTCAGCACCGCTCTACAGGCAAAGCTAGGCTCTGCTCCTTGGTTATTTATTTCTGCAGCATTGGTCTCAGTGCTGAGTTTCATCACCCTGACTGCTTTTTCTCCCTCCAGATCTTCAGGTGAAGTCCGAGCCGTCCTCTCCCTGTTCATCTTCCTCCCTCAGCTCAGAATCCTCGAATCTTTCCACAGAGCCCCCCGGCCAGGTGAGAGCCATCTCCCCTCTGGTTCTCCGTGGCTCCACTCCTAGGTGCCGAGGTACTGTTTGTATGCCGTGAGTCATGAGGTGTGTGGCAGTCTCTCCTTAGTCACCTGTCTCCTCGCTTTCTGCCCTTCCGGTCTGGTTTCGTAGAAGGGAAGACTTGGGCGGGGGGGGGGGGGGGGGGGGGGAGGGGGGGGGGGGGGGGGGGGGGGGGGGGGGGGGGGGGGTTTGACTGTGCAGAGAGATGACAGTCGAAGGGCTTGGGAAAACAGTTGATAAACGGCTGAGAGTTCGCAAACTGTTCTTGCCCAGGCCACCCACTATAATGTGATATTTGTGACCGTGAGAAGAAAATAGAAAGAAAGAACAAAGAGCCTGGGGCAGCCTTGGCAGCATGTCAGGACCACGTAGAGCAGTGGGCATTTGCCTGGCAGGCTGCAAGCTCTGGGGTCTTCGTTCTTACTCTCTTGCTTTCTTTCCTTAATTCTTTTTGCCTCTCTGCTCCACACTGACTCTCACAGGTCCCTGAAGTAGGGGAGGTGCTGCACGTGAAGATGGAGTCCCTGGCACCCCCACTCTGCCTGCTGGGGGATGATCCAGCATCCCCCTTTGAAACAGTCCAGATCACTGTGGGCTCTGCCTCTGATCATCTCACAGGTAATCACAGCTTGTCACTGACCTTAAGAACGGTGGCCACCGCCGAGGCCCAGGCGGTGGTGGCGCACACCTTGAATCCCAGCCCTCGGGAGGCAGAGGCCAGAGTACAGAGAGAAACACTCTCCAAAAAAAAAAAAGAAGAAGAAGAAGAAGTAGTGAAACCACAGTACTGAATGTGAGCATGTGAGAAGTGTTGGGCCAGCCTGGTCTACAGACTGAGCTTCAGGACAACCAGGGCTGCACAGAGAGACCCTGTGATGAAAAACAAACACACAAAATGGAAGAAACAAACCAAAAATAAAATAAAATAAGAGAAAAACCTGCCAGAGAGAAGGGCCCTGGAGAGACGGTTCAGTGGTTGAGAGCACTCACTGGCTGCTCTTCCAGAGGACCCAGGTTCAATTGCCGGTACCACGTGGTGGCCCACAAGTGTCTATACCTTTAGTTTAAGGGAAGCCAAAGTCATCTTCTGGCCTTATTTATGCGCATGGAATAAAGATCTTAAGAACTGAATAGGGGGGCTGGAGAGATGGCTCAGCAAGCAAGAGCACCGAGTGCTCTTCTGAAAGGCCTCAGTTCAAATCCCAGCAACCACTTGGTGGCTGTCAACCACCCATAATGAGATCTGACGCCCTCTTCTGGTGCATCTGACAGCTACAGTGTACTTATTTATAATAATAAATCTTAAAAAAAAAAAAGAGCTGGATAGGAGTGTGAGCCCTGTGATTGATTGCCTGCCCTTGCTCGGGAGCCCTCCACATCCGCATCCGCGCACAGGGTCTGTGAGAGAGAAATAAGAACGGAAGGGGAGAAAGCTGCTGTGTGAGTGAGGAGTTAGGGAAGGTACTGAAGTGGAGGGGAAGGGCGAGGTGGGAGGAGACTTAGACAGTCACCTGACAGTCTCACCTGCAGTACTGCGTCCAGACAAAAGGAGGACTAACCGTTGTCTCCCTCCATCTTCAGTATTTATCTACAGCCAGCTGCTGCTGCTCTGTGTGCATAGGTGATTTGCCTACAGATAACTCCAGAGATCAAGAGAGAGCATTGGATCTCCCGGAGTCCCTGACAGCTGTTAGGGACCATGCGGACTCTGGGAGCAGTCTGCTACAAGAGCAGCGGGCTCTGTCTGAGCAGCTCCTCAGCCCTGATAGCCAGCCCTTGTGTCTTCTCCCTGCCCCCTCAGATATCCAGACCAAGCTGGAGCCCGCCTCTCCATCTTCTTCGGTGCACTCTGAGACCTCCCTGCTGTCAGCAGACTCTCCCAGCCAGGTGACACACCTTCCCCTCTCTCGGGCGGCCCAGCATCCTTCTCCAGGCACATGGGAAGCTTTCCCTTGACCTCCTGCTCCGTACCGACACGCCCAACTAATATCGCTGGACTGCCCTGCACAGGCTCTTATAGGAGAGGAGGTTCTGGAAGTGAAGACAGAGTCTCCGTCCCCTCCAGGGTGCCTCCTGTGGGATGTCCCAGCCTCTTCACTCGGAGCTGTCCAGATCAGCATGGGTCCCTCCCCTGACAGTTCCTCAGGTAACGGGGCCTCGAGACCCCTGGGTTCTCTGACGAGAGGCCTCGCAGAGTTGTAATTCCTTACTTCTCTGTCCCTTCCTTCAGGGAAAGCTCCGGCCACTCGGAAGCCTCCACTGCAGCCCAAGCCCGTGGTGCTGACCACAGTCCCGGTGCCGCCTAGAGCTGGACCTCCCAGCGCTACTGTCCTCCTACAGCCCCTGGTCCAGCAGCCTGCAGGTGAGGAAGCTGGAGAGGGGCCTGTCAGTGAGCTCACTGCCCCTGAGGTCCCTGGGCCTTTGATGCTCCGGTGTAAGTTCAGACGCAGGGATCCTGACACGCCCTCTGACTTCTTCCTGCTCACCTCCCCAGTGTCCCCAGTGGTCCTCATCCAAGGTGCTATTCGAGTCCAGCCTGAAGGGCCAGCTCCCACAGCTCCACGGCCTGAGAGGAAGAGCATTGTTCCAGCTCCTATGCCGGGGAACTCCTGCCCGCCTGAAGTGGATGTATGTACTGGGGAGGGTGGGCAGGCTCTGTAACAGGAGGGCAGAGAGCAGTCTGTCCTGCAGGCAGCAGCGTGGAGAAGGGAGCCAGTGTGTGGGAAGGAAGGCTGAGGAGGCTTTGTTGTATGTGACGTTATTATGTAGGTGTGCTTTTACAGATGTGGGGAGGCATCATGCTTGGTTATGGGTTCAGCACACAGGCGGTTTCCCAGTGGGATGGTCAGTCAACTGTTCTTAGCTGTAGCCCGTTAACTTTGGGCTCGGAACAAGAGCTTGGGAAGAAAGTCCTAACAAGAGGATTAGGCAGCACCGTGTTCCCACAGTCTCACTTGTCCTAGGACTAGGAGGGCCTTTTCCCTGTCAGGGAGGCAGGAGAGTGGCCGTGAGCCGTGGGTAATGAGTCCCTGGGGCTCGGCATGATCTCTCTCTAACTTGTCTTTGTTCCGACCTCCCTGGTGCAAGGCAAAGCTGTTGAAGCGGCAGCAGCGGATGATCAAGAACAGAGAGTCGGCCTGCCAGTCCCGCCGCAAGAAGAAAGAGTACCTACAGGGCCTGGAGGCCAGGCTGCAGGCTGTGCTGGCCGACAACCAGCAGCTGCGCAGGGAGAACGCTGCCCTCCGGCGACGGCTGGAGGCCCTGCTGGCAGAGGTTGGCCTGCGCTGCCCTTGGAGAGGGGTGGGAAGGCAGGCCCTGGACCACACTCACCTCCTGCGTCTTCCTCTGCTGCAGAACAGCGAGCTCAAGCTGGGGTCTGGGAACAGGAAGGTTGCCTGTATCATGGTCTTCCTTCTCTTCATTGCCTTCAGCTTCGGGCCTGTGAGGTGAGCCCCTCACCACTTCCCTGCAGCTCCGAGTGGAGCTGAGCCTCACCACCGCCCCCTCAGCCCTGATGCTGTAGCCAACAGCCATTATGTTGTACTGCTTCCCTCAGAGGGGCGTTGTGGGTGGGTCATGGTGACAGTGTTAAGGAGAAGTGACTCCAGGAATGGGGATTGCCTCACTCAGTCAAGTGCTTGGCCTACCACCTTGAGGACATAAGTTTGATCCAGGAACCTACATGCAATGGGAAGACGGGGCCAGGTAGATCCCCAGGGCTCGCTGGCCCTTGGTGAGTGACAGTGTCTCAAAAATAAAGTAAAAAGGTGGGTTGTGCTGAGCACTGACTTCTGTATGCACACGTACATATGTATACACATGTAACATGTAACTGTGCACATGTATGTATGGGTACATATGTACACACAAACCCCTGCCCCCGAGACACACCCATGCAAGTGGCTTACAGGCTCACTGGCTGCGAGGCATTAAGAGTACTCATTCTCCTTTCCTGTTTCCTGGGCCTGTGAGATTGGGACCCTCTCACTGAAGGCAGACGCAGCCGTGTGGAACAGGTGGTGCCTGCCTCAGTCTGCAGAGTCCCGACTCTCACTAGACAGCTGAGAAAGCCAGAATGCTTCCCTGCCCACAGCATCAGCGAGCCGCCTCCAGCTCCCATGTCTCCTCTGATGAGCCGGGAGGAAGCTCGACCCCAGAGGCACCTGCTGGGCTTCTCAGAGCCAGGCCTGGCTCACAGCGTTGAACCCTTCCAGGAAGCCGCCCAGGGCCCTGAGGGGCAGCAGCCCAGCCCTGCAGGCAGGCCCAGTTTCAGGTGAGAAGCAAAAAGAGCCCTTCTGTAAGAATGAGGAGGAGGCTTCCTAAAGCCTACCTCTGCAGGGTGTAGAGCCAGAGTCGCTCTTGGCCCAGGGGGGTTCATGGTGCCCTGTGCCAGGCAGTCTCTGGTCACTGCCTCCTCTGTTTCACTTCAGAAACCTGACGGCCTTCCCTGGCGGGGCCAAGGAGCTGCTGCTGAGAGACCTGGACCAGCTCTTCCTCTCCTCTGACTGCCGCCATTTCAACCGAACTGAGTCTCTGAGGTGTGCACTGTCTGTCCTTTGAAGTCCCCATAGACAGCCTGGCTGTCCTTCATGGAAGAGCCAGCTGCTCCCCTGCCTCCTCATGCCTGCTTGTGGGTACGGAGCATATATTTTGGCCTTCCTTAGAGGTGGTGGTCTCTCTCCCTAGGCTTGCTGATGAGCTGAGTGGCTGGGTCCAACGTCACCAGAGAGGTCGACGGAAGATACCTCACAGGGCCCAGCAGAGGCAGGTAGGAGCCAGTGGGCGGGCCAAGGAAGGTGAGAGCAAGACAGACCTAGTGTCCTGGGGATTTCAGGTGGACATCTTGTGGAAATTTCAAGGGTTCTTGGGGGACATGGAGGAGTGGGTGTGAGATGGCACCAGCTTCCAGGGACCGCCTGTCTCTCTCCCTCCTCCCTTTACCCTCTTCAAATCTTTAGATACTTCTCCTTCCAGAAGTCTCAGCTACGGAAGAAGTCTCCTCCAGTGAAGCCAGTCCCCAGCCAGCCTCCAGGACCCCCTGAGAGGTAAGCACTGATGAGTGAGGTCGCAAGCGAGTCACTGCCGTTGTTCCAGAGAACGGGCCTCCTGAGTCTGTCCTCACCTGCCTAGGGACCCTGTGGGCCAGCTGCAGCTCTACCGCCACCCTGGCCGCTCGCAGCCGGAGTTTCTAGATGCAATTGATCGGAGGGAAGATACCTTCTATGTCGTCTCCTTCCGAAGGGTGAGCTCCCCTCCCCCTGTCCTGTGCCTGTCACCCTGGGTCCCCAGCTGGGGAACCTGTCGGTGTGCTTCCCCTGCCACCCAGCATGGCCCTTCTGCTCCCAGGACCACTTGCTGCTCCCAGCCATCAGCCACAACAAGACTTCCAGGCCCAAGATGTCGCTGGTGATGCCAGCCATGGCCCCCAATGGTAATTCTTCCCTCTGGCTGTGGGGAGGGTTCTGAAATCTAAAGCTGATGAAAGAGGGAGTTCTCGCAGACATCCAGCAGGGGGCGCTAAGGGAGTAAGTGCAAGGAGGGCTTGGAACCAAGGGGAAGAAGAAGTGGGGGGGGGGGGGGGGGAAATTGGGCTTTGAGGGCTCAGGAGTCTGAGATGAAAGACTGAGGGAGTCCGGGTTACACAGTGAGACCCTTTCTCAACCAGACCAAAACCTGCTCTCATAGGGAGTGGCGAGGCAGAGTGGGTGGGAGACTCTCACTGGCTTTTCTTTCTTGACCTCTTTTCCCATGCGCCCATTACTCATTGTTGTCATTTACTTTCCTGCGCTATCCCTGTGCCCGCCTCACTTGGCCTGTGGGTGCCTCTGCCCTCTTTCTCTTCACAACTTTCTAAAACATCTTCCTCATCTCACCCCACCCACCACTGTCTGCCTCCCACTTCTCCTTCCCTTCTCACAGAGACCGTATCAGGCCGGGGGCCCCCAGGGGACTATGAGGAGATGATGCAGATCGAGTGTGAGGTCATGGACACCAGGGTGATTCACATCAAGACCTCCACGGTGCCCCCCTCGCTCCGGAAGCAGCCGTCCCCATCCCCGGGCAATACCACAGGTGGCCCCTTGCCAGGCTCCGCAGCCAGTCCGGCCCATCAGGCCTCCCAGCCCCTCTACCTCAATCATCCCTGACTTCTTCAGCTCACATTGACTTAGATCCTGGGGCTCGGGGCAATTGGTAAAGGAAGGTAGGGTGTGGGGATTAAGCACTTAGTGGGACTAGGGTGGGTGGCTCACCTCTCTTCTCACTCTTTCCAGAATATAGGGCTCCTCTCGTTCCTGCACCCCCAGTCCTCGTTCCCCGAGGGTACTACGTGAGGGTGGCTCCCATATCTGTTTCATTCTCTCCTTTATCTGTTCAGGAGTAAAGGTGGGATATGGTCCCCAGGTGGGACAAGGGATGGTCGTGGGTGACAGAAGTCAGTTTATGTGTGTGCATATCTTTTTTTATTATTATTAAATAAACAACTCGGAGGGACGTAAAGGAAAGGTGGCCACCTTCCTAGTGTGTGACTTGTGTAGGGCCAGCATCAGAGGACCCAGTGCTGAAGATGGCATGGTGGGGTGAGACGGGAGCCAGACCTCATGTCATCCCCTCACCCCACCCCTGCAACTCTAGGGCATGTCTGTCTAGCTGTCTGGCGTGACAGCAGATAGTACAGATCACCGGAATGTGTCTGAGTAAACAGGAAGGACAGGGGGCCCCACGCCCTTCAGGGTGCACAGCAGCTCCAGCCCTTGCTCTGCTGCAGGTCCCCCCTTGCTTTCCAGGATGAGCTGTCCACACAAACAACAGGCATGGGGGCCAGAGGGCTCAGAGCCCAGGAAGGCGGGGTCACAATGGAGGGGCAAGCAGGGAGACAAGAAGGGGGCACGTTACAGGACATCCTCTTGGCCCTGCACTGAGGAAGATGGACCTGAGGGAGGGCCAGATGGATGAGACAGTGGGTCAGGCAGTAAGGGCTGTGTGCGCTGAGTGGGAGGAAAGGGACCAGATCCAGATGAGGGCCCCAGTCTGCCTGATTGCTGGGTCCCCTGCAGTTGCCCCCATTGCAGCAGTGCCTTAGGCCTGACCCTGCAGGAGTGGCCTGGGTCAGCTGGAGGGTGTGAGCTGGACCTGGGCTTTGGGCCCAGATGACTGGACAGGGGCTGCCTGGCTCCAAGCCCAGCCCGAAGGAGGGAGGAAGAGCCTCACGTGTCCAGCCAGGCTTCCCCTCCTCCCTCACCCACCCCTACTGTGTTTGGGGTGAAAACAGACTGGGGACTATGGCAACCTGGAACTAGGGCTCCCAGGAACTCAGCCTCTCCTCCCTCCAGAGGGCAGCTCTGGTCCACAGCCACTTCCTGTCCCAGGATCCCTGAGCACCTTGTCCAGGGAGCAAGGGGGGAAGCAGATGGCCTGTCCTGGGCCACTTCATGGCCCTGTCCTCAAACACCTTGGGCTCACCCTCTGTAAGATGTGACCCGCTTCCCGACTTTTGAGGGTGGTACTGTGAAACTTGATGCTTGGGCTGGACTAGTCACTGCCTCCATCCTGGATCTGCTTTACTGCATTTGAGAAGGTGCTTCAAGGGCTGGCACCCCACACTGAGGGCTCTGGGATGGTCCCGTGGACACTGAGTGGTGGAAAACTGGGGCCCTCAGACATGGGGGAGGGGCATCATGGGGACCGAGGAGAGACACAGAGACCAGGTTGTAGAGCAGCAGGTGCAAACGCGCTCGGCTGCTGCCTTGCAGGCCAGTACAGGCTCCCTCCTGTCCACTCTGCTCTCCAGTGCCACCTCAGCATGCCAGGCCACTGTCAGTCTGGCACCTAAGTAGCCCCTTCCTGCCCTAGGCCCACTGCTTCCTGGTCTGCTCTGGGCTCGTAGTTGGGGTCTTCATTCTGCTCTCTCTGAGCTTCTCCCTTGTCTTCACCCTCTGCCCGCCACTCTGTTGCCTGCCTAGTTCTCTCTCTGTCCCTTCACAGTTTCCCCTTCCTCTGCATCGTCCTGCTCCATGGTCTTCACATCTCTTCCGCCGGCCCTGTGCGGTGATGTCACTCTGTCCTGTCCGCTCCACAGTCAGACCTCCTCGCCCTGTCCCATCACCTCTTCTCGCTCCCTCCATGCTCCCCTTCCTCTCTGCACTTCCTTCCAGGCTCAGTCCTCTCCCTGGCTGTGGGGGCCAGGACTAGGGAGCCCAGTGTTTGCCTCATCATTCTGCTATGGCTTCTGGATACAGCACATCTGGATCCCGGGGCCCAGATGTGTGGTTGCCACAGCGACCTTAGTCTCTCTGGTAAATACAGGCGCCCACCCGCTCCAGAGCAGAAAACAAAACAATTGTGTGACTTTCTTTTGTCACGAGATAGAAATGTCCTCCCCTCCTCCTCCCATCTCCCCACACCCATGTCTCCAGGCTGAGTTTGAAGGTCCCAGACCCTTCTCGCCAGGGCGTTGGAACCCTCTAACCTTATACTTCCATCTTCTTAAGTAATTTCCCTCCCAGGCTCCCCATCCTTACCCCGCATCACTGAGCACATCACCATGCGTTGACCACCCCTCACCCCCACCCCGTCTTAGGCAGTGTCTTGTCTACACAGTAACAGGGCAAAAGGAGAAATTTCAAAAGTCCAAATTCTTCACCATTCCTTCTCAAAACCTTTGAAGAGACCACTTCAGTCCTTCCCAGAGCTACTGCGGAGGGAGTGAGGACGGGCTCCGGAATAGGCAACCTACCCCACCGATAGCCAAGCCGAACAGCACCCATGAGCCCTGCCTCCTGACTGGAGGATGAAGGGAAGCCTGTGCCGAGCTGGGCAGCCGCATACAGAAGCCAGGGCCTATTTCCCGCCCTTGCATCTCTGGGACTCTTCCTCAGTTCACCCTCTGGCCTCTCTCACTCCCCTCTGTGCTTTTAGGCCCTGCCCTCCATCATCCTTGAACATGAGAGGTCATGTTCTCTCTCCCTTTGCTCTTCTCTGTCTTTGAACTCAAAGGGTCATTCGAGGATACAGTGCTCAGAGCCAAAGACCCCTAGAGTAGGGATCCTGGGAACAGCCAGCACACACATGGTTTCTGGACAGCGCTGGGACCTTGCTGCCCCCAGGACACCTCATTGAAGCCACATCAGCTCCTGGCTTTCCTGTCCCCACCCCCACCCCTCACCCCCGGTACCAATGGGATAGTCGACTGTTATTTCTTCTCCAGCAGTCTGGCCCCCTGGGAGGCCTTTTACTCTGGCTCTACTGCTGGTCCACCTCCTCTGCACCCTTTCTCTCTTTCCTCTCCCCTCATGGTCCCTTACCTGTGATCTCCCAGCCTCATAACTCAAACTGCACCTCTTTCTATTGCTCCCAGTAACTGGCTATGGACAGTTTTATTTAACCAATACTTTTAACTTTGAGGGGCAAGGTTTACATAGCATCACTCAGTGTATGTGTGGATCTCTTCATGGGAGGTCTTGGAGGCCACTTTTTAGCATTTGAATGCATAGCAGCACCAGACCAATTCCCCCACCCCAGAGTTCCATTTTTGTCTACATAAATGTCTCTTTCTATTACAATAATAAGCAACATATAGTAAGAACAATTATGTTGCCTCCCAAGCTATCCCTGATTGGCTAATGGAGATGCCTATAGCCTGGGCTGGGCAGGAGAGAGGATGGGGGTTAGGGGGGCTAGAGTGAAGGTTCCAGGGCTTAGAGTGTCAGGCAGGACTCGGGAGGAGAGCAAGGAGGAAGAAGAAGAAGAAAGTTGCTAAGGGTAGGTGGATTGTGAGCTCATGGCCATGAGGGCTGGCCTCGTGGAGTAGGAGCGGCCCAGGCAGGACATGGCCAGTGATGTCTCATAGCTCACCACAGGGAAGTAGACAAAATAGCACAGAGGGGCGACCCCTGCCCAGCACAGAGGGGCGACCCCTGCCCAGCTTTGGTGCTTTTATGCATATTATAAGTCTAAAGGTTTCTGTGTCTTCTTTGGGATCTATGTGCTCTAGGTGGGCATAGAAATCCCTAATATTTAGAGGAGTTTTTAAACAATCTTTTTTTAAAAAAAGATTTATTTATTTATTTTATGTATATGAGTACACTGTAGCTGGCACAGATGGCCATGAGCCATCATGTGTGTGGCTGCTGGGAATTGAACTCAGGACCTCTGCCAGCCCACTTGCTCAGGCCCGCTTGCTCCAGCATAATGCAAGTAGCTGTCTTCGGATGCACCAGAAGATGGTGTCAGATCTCATCACCTATGATTGTGAGCCACCATGTGGTTGCTGGGATCTGAACTCAGGACCTTCGGAAGAGCAGCCAGTGCTCTTACCTGCTGAGCCATCTCACCAGCCCCCTTTAAAAATCTTCAGATTAATATCCACAGCAGCTGACCTTCATCTTTGACAGTGAAGCCAGGCAAGGTTTGCTGCTTTTCTGGACATGGAAAAGATAGGATCTTCCCAGGAGCCTGGGGTCCAGAAGGAAACGGTTCTAGACAGTCATGACTTCACACTTGCAGCTGTATCAGCTCCGAGTCCCTTCCTAGAGGTCCTGTAAGCACATAAACCGGAGCCCAGCTTTCCTGTATGGAGACTCCAGCATCCGACCCCCAAGCCGTCTTTCTGGCCCTAGATTCAGCCAACCTCCGCGACCCCTTACACAGCCAGTGGTATTTGATGGTGACCCTACTTCCTGAATAATAAAGCCATGAGATGGGATGAAGGGAAGACAAATATATCAGGGAGCATACTCCGAAACACAGGCTTATCAAGAGCCACCCTGCCACCTCTTCTCCCTGCAGTGGGAGACCTGAAGGAGCCGCCCCCTAGTCATGGCTCTGGAGGACTCTAGCCAAGGCAGAGGAAGGAAGCTTAAGCCCAGCTCTGCCCCAGATGCTGATGTCATCTTCCCCATCAAAGCCAGGAAAAAAAATTCACACACCCAGACACACGGGTATCCCCATGAGGGAGGTCATGCGTACTCCTGGTCTCAGCCACATGGTGCTGGTGGCAGTGGCCTCGGTCACATGCTGTGCCTGCCTGCCTCCTCTCAGACACACCTGTGACCGGCGATGTGATCTGAGGTGCAGACACCTGTGCCACAATGCACATGTGGCACCAGATACATGTGGGCCCCTTTCAGTCCCTTCCCCATTGTCTGACGTGACTAAGGTGTGTGTGTGTGTGTGTGTGTGTGTGTGTGTGTGTGTGTGTGTGCACCTTAAGGAGCCGGTTACAGTGCAGTAGAGGTAGCTCTGTTCTTAGTGTGGAACCCGAGTGGGCGGTGGCCTTCCCTCAGACCGCCAGTCTTCAGTGGCAGACATCCTATCAGTGCCTTGTTGGGGAAGTACTTGGCTAAGCATCACCATGTCTGCTGCTGCCTCTCGCTGCCTGGTTACCTCAGTCACAACCTCCTGAGCTCCTCGCTTTCCTTCCTTATCTCCACACGCCTCTTGCTACTTTCCCAAGCCGTATGTACGTCCTGGTGTTCAGCCAAGCCTCTGCCCAGCCTGTGCCCAAGTCTCACTCCTATTTCTCTAGGAATTTGCTGAGTTCGGAGAATGAGACAGGGCAGAGATCTGAGCTGAGAGTTGGAGAGGGGCTGGGCAGTGACTGGACACTCGAGCCTAAGCAAGAGAAAACAGAGGAAGGGGCGCAGCAAGGAGAGCGAGGAGCTCCAGGAGTGATCTCACGGTGGAGAGGTTTAAGCTTGAGTGTGTGGGCTGCCTCTTGTTTCCACCTCTGCTCCCTTCACGGTACAATAATAGGCGAGCTTAGGGATGAAGAAAGGGGACACTGAGCAATATGTAGGGGAAACCCAAGTTGTAGCAGCAGCTAGGAGGTAGTGGAGGGGAGCTCAGTGATAGGAGGGATGGAGCCTGGCCTTGAGGAATGGCACTGGCAGAAAGGAGAAAAGTGGGTTAAAGAGAAGGGGCTGAAAGTAGGGAAGAGGATGGGTGGAGAATGTCAGGTTGCTCAGGATCTAGGGTGGGAGGAGGTTAAAGTGAAATAGGCAAAGAATATGGGGGACATAAAGTAAGAGGCAGAGGGGTTGGGGGGATGAGGGTATGGGGGGACACTCTGGTCTCAGACAGGGAGGGGCTGGTGGGAGGGGCTGGGGGGGTGAGAAGACCTGCCCTATCTCCGCTCCCCTCCCTGACCTCACACTGGTCCTCCCCTTCTCCTCCCCCTGCTTGCTGCAGGCTCCCTGCCTTTTTGTCGAGGCTGTGAGATCAACAGTCCTGGCAGTGGCTCTCAGAGCCTCTGCTGCAAGGGACCAGTGAAAGGTTCCCCCCTCTGCACCCCCAGGAGTCCAGGGCTGCCGAGGGGTGCTCACCCCACCTGAGACACTTCCCTTATTGGGGCTGGGACTGTGCAGGTTCAGAGGTGTGGCAGCCAACACAAGCCACCAGGCTCTCCAGGTAAGTAGCAGAGCTCTGGGGAAACCAGAGAAGGGAGAAGTGGAGGCTTTCTCTACTGAGCCGCTCCACAGCTGAACATGTGGCGGGCTGGCGTTCCAGGACTCTCTGCTCAGGACAGAGAAAATGCAAGTAGACACTGGAGGTGTGTCCAGGCAGGAGAAGGCAGTGTGGGGTGTGTGTTGCATGCACCAAGGTTTGGAGGGGATGTGGGTAGCTGAGAGGACCCAGAAACTGTGGGAACCCAGGAGTCAGGTTGGGCACAGCTGCCGATCAGGAGGTGTTGGGGATACAAGGAGGCTGGGCTGAGCTGTCCAGCTGCACGCTGGAGGAAGCTCTATAGAGTTTGAGCGCTGAGGCTGCCGCTGCTGAACCTGGTGCCAGGATGGGGCAGAGGGAGCTGTTTCTACATCCTAGATGGAGCTTCTTCAGCTAACTGTGCAGGAGTTACAGGGTCGAACAAGGTCTAAGGAGGCGTGGGGCTTTCAGAGGTGCTGAAATGGAACCCAGTGAGGACTTATGGGCTGGGTTAGGGCTCAGAACTTGCAGAGACGATCCCATAACTTGTTCTTGGCGAGGGCTGTGCACCCATGACTCACGGTTCAGCGGGCCTACAGAGGCTGACTGATGTCCCCACAGGGCACAGGGCTGTGTCTTCACTCGGTCCCCCTTCCAGGCTCCCTGCTTCTGTGCGCCTGAATCTTCCCACCCACTCCTCAATACACGTGACAGGCCTCGGGTGGGGCGGGCGGGGCCTCTTATCTCGCCTGGAAAGAATTTAATGGCTTAGAAACAACTGGAAGCGGAACTGAGGGGGGCTACTGGGAAGCGGGCGTGCGACCAGGAAACAGCCGCTGCTGCAGCCCCGCCCCTGCTTCCCGGATCTCAGCCCCTTCCCGCTCATCCTGGCTGCTTCCAACCCCTGGAGACCTAGCACCTCCATTAGTCAAACTTTCTTTCTCTCAAGCCCTGGCCTCTAGTGTAGGACCAGAACTCATTGTCCTTTCAGTCACTGAGGGTCTGAAAATCCTTTCTATTAATTTTTCTATTCCCATGGCCCATGTGCTTTCTCCCCAAAATAAGAGGCTCTGGGATTCCCCCAGCTCCTTCTCTCTGGCACCCTCTTCTCAGTGTCTTTCAGCCCAGAATCTGCAACTTCCCATTTTCTCATGCCTCCACCTCTCATTGCCAGACTTTACTGGGAGTGGGGATGGCAGGAGGAGCCGGGTATGACACTGGAATGGGACCGGACCCTGTCTCCGGAACACCCTTCATAGATGTGTGGTCCTTTCCCACCCGGTGGGACCCATCGACGGTCCCCAATGAGTAAAGTGTCAAAGTTGGCCCTGCGCTGAATACCAAGGGTGCTGAGTCACAGTTTGGGAAGATGCCCCCACCCCGCCAGCCCTCAAAGCATGGGAGGACGCCAAGAGGGTGAGGCCAGCCCCCCAACATACTTCAGAGAGGCATAGAGGGAGACACAAGAAACACCCAATTCTTTGTTTGCCCAGTGCCAAGAGAAGGGTCAGATTTTTCCAAGCATTGGGAAGGGAAGCAGGAGGGGCTCTGATGGTGACAAGAGAGGGGAGAGGAAGGGCCTGGGAAAGAGACTCTGGGGCATGGTCTACGGGGCCACATCTGTCTTCTAGACCAACCTGGATGAAGCCAATGGGATTTCTGTACTTTTTCCTGTTGCTAAGAGCCCTATCATTTTCTTGAGAGAGAAGATCCAGTTGCTCATAAGAGACTGGACATGTAGAAGCTCCTGGGGTGTGGAGGGAGCAGGAAGTGTGTACCCTCTGCTCTCCACTTGGAGAAAGCAGCTCCTTGTGCTGTCCATACTCCGGCTGGCTCAGTTCTCAGCTACCCTCTGTGCCGATGTAATCCACTTTCTTAGGCATCCACCAGTGACCAGGCCTGGAGCAGCCACGAGGGGAAATGGCGTGCCTAAGCGGCTCACAGGCCTGCAGAAATACCGCCTCATTCCTGTTGCTACATGGGTTCCTGCACAGGTGCACTTGTATCTGTGTCTGCAGACTCATATGAGTGACTGTATTTGCATATGTCACATACTAGTAGTGTGTACGGGCATCCGTGCTTGGCGCAGGGGTGATTTTCTGGTCCCTAAGCACAGAGTGACAGGGAGGGTAGGCCGGAGCCCCCTCTCAGCAATGGCTGTTCACTCAGAGGGAAGCAGAGCCGTGCCTCCGCCCCTCCTTCACACGGACACAGTCTATCCCTTGTCTCTCCCATCTCTTTATTTTATGTCAGTTTTTGAGACAGGGTCTTGGGCAGCCCAGACTATTCCTAAGTGTGCTGTGTAGCTGAGCCTGCCCTTGGCCTGCTAATCCCTCTGCCACGTGTTGATATTACATGCGTGTGTCGCCACACCTGGTTATGTGATTCAGGGGATCAGATTTAGAGCCTTCTGTGTGCTAGGCAGGCACCCCAGCAACTGAGTGACATCTTTCTGTCTCTGGATCACCAGTCATGGAGAAGCTCTGAAAACACCTTCCTCTTTGGCCCAGAGGATCTAGGAAGTGTGTCTGTTGGGAGATGGGAAGTCACAGGCCTTGCTTCCTGGCCACTCAACACTCCTAGCGTTCACACTGCCTCCTGCCCTCTCAGCCTCTGTTTCAGAGGATCTGGGTACCTGCCATGTTGGCTCAACTCTCACCCCAGTTAAAGCCCACCCTGCCTCTTCCAGCTCCCTCTTCAAGCCCTCTTTCCTACCCCTGGCTCTTCCTGCTCCCTGTTCAAGCCCCCTCTCTCCTGCCTCATACCTTTCTTCTCAAACTGTCTCTCCAGTTTTCTTAGAGAATTCCACAAGGGCACTCACACAAAGAAACAAAGAACCTCTGAGTCTAAAGTCTAAACCCCATCACTTCAGTTTGGTTTTCCCCACAAAAAGTGCCTTGGCTTATGGCTCAGAGGTGGAATGATTCACCTAGCACATACAAGGCCTGGGGCTGGATCCTGGCACAATAAAAATCAATATTGTGTGTGTGGGTGTGTGTGTGTGTAAATAAATAAATATCTTCGAGGGCCAGCAAATGGCTCAGTGAGTAAAGGCTCTTGCTGCCAAGCATGAGGATCCCAGTTTGGCTCCTCAAACCCACACAGTAAGAGGAGAGAACCTTCAACCACCATATTTTCAGAGTGGCATGTGTGTGTCCATATACAAAACAAATAGATGTAATAAAAATGCAAAAAGTAAAACTGTCTCCCTCCTCACAACTGCGTCCCCGCCTGACCCCAAACTGGCGCTCTGCCATTGAACTCAATCCCCATCCCTTTTTTGGCTTTTATTTTTAGGTCAATGTAGAAGACAGCGAGTTTCGTACACATGGTCATCTATATATGACTGTACTTCGCCCATATTTGACCTGTGTCTATCGCTCTCTCCAGCCCTTGGGCTTTTGAGATGGGGGGTCTTACCATGTAGCCCAGACTGGTTTTGAATTCCTGCATCTCCCACCCCAGCCCCCCAAGTCCTGAGATTACAGGTGTAATCTCTGATCCCAGCACAAAAGGAAACCCCACATCATTGCATCTTCCAAGAACACTACACCTCCAACTCAAAACTGCAAATTTATTATCCTCTCTCTTCAAACTAATATTTCTTTACTTTCTTTCTTTTAAAACAATTTGATCTAGACTCTCCCTGTGTAGCCCTGGCTGTCCTGGAACTCACTCTGTAGGCCAGGCTGGCTTCGAACTCAGAAATCCACCTGCCTCTGCCTCCCAAGTGCTGGGATTAAAGGCGCGTGCCACTACTGCCCAGAGTCCAGCTTTCTTAATTGATTAAGAGACATCCACAGTATTGCACTCCATAGTACAAGAACTGTAGTTCATGTGTAAACAAGCCACAGTTAATTCAACAAATCTACTGATATGAGGCACTTGGTAGTTCCCCACAGGGGCTGTAGTAGCCAGTTCTGCTATCTTACCCTAGGAGTCACTACAGGCTCATCAGTTCTGCATATGTCCAGCCTTATTCCATCATATACATTCTGTCTGTTTCCCAGAAATGCTTGTACCACGCAGTCTTTCCAGCACCCTCCCTTCCTGGCTATTGACTCGAGGCCCAGCTACCACGCCTACGGGACGGCTAGCCCAGGCACTGTCTGTGGTCCTGTTCTTGACTCTGGCCTTAGCGCTAGCCCGGGGCTTAGATTGGACTTTGCGATCATCACTAAAGTCAATAAATATTTATAGAGCACATGGATGTGCTAGATAGTGCAGAAATGATTAGTATAACAAGGGGCTCGAGAGGCAAGAAAGCAGCAACCCTTTGCCCACAAGACCACACATCGTCACAGTACAAGCCAGAACTGTATGGAGTGTGTCATGTATCCTGGGGGTGGGGGCTCCAGCCTGGTCAAGGGTTCTCTGGGCGATATTAAATTGAGGCCAGAAGGGTGAAGCAAAGAGCCGACTGCCCCACAGAGAGGGGGCTACACATACAGAGGTTCGGGTTTAGTGAGGAACGTGGACAGTGAGGTGTTTAGTGAAGTAGTAAATGAAGTACTCGTGGGGGGATGGGTGGTGAGGTGGCTCAGTGGGTAAAGGC
This sequence comes from Montemys delectorum, assembly GCA_019843815.1. Classification (NCBI taxonomy): domain Eukaryota; kingdom Metazoa; phylum Chordata; class Mammalia; order Rodentia; family Muridae; genus Montemys; species Montemys delectorum. The sequence goes on from JADRCD010208912.1 coordinate 34,292, forward strand.
ACTGACTGATGACAAAGCCGATGACATGAGTTCAGTCCCCAGCACACAACAGTGGGAGGGGAGGTGGCTGCCCTGTTGGACATCACGTGCTTCAAAAATGAAAGAGGTGCTGGGCTGTGGTGGCGCACACTTTTGATCCTAGCACTTGAGAGGCAGAGGCAGGCAGATTTCTGAGTTCGAGGCAAGCCTGGCCTACAGAGTGAGTTCCAGGACAGCCAGGGCTATACAGAGAAACCCTGTCTCAAAAAAACAAAACAAAACAAAACAACAAAAATGAAAGAGGCGGCCAGCTTACTAATTTTGTGGAATGTTGAGTGAGACAAAGGCAGATATCCCCTTGATTTTTTGTGGGAGGCCACAGTGGGAGTTGTTTGGTCATTTTGAAGGGGGTGGGGGAGCCATTTGGAGTGGATTGCAGCATTCGTGCAGAATAGGGAAATAGGAACAGAAAATGTAGAAAAGTGTTGTGGTGTCGGGCAAGGATTTGTTTTCAGTCACAGGATTTGACTTTCAGACAGTGCTCTGTATGTGAACTGTACACACCCACCCAATCAAGGCATAGGACATCCCAGAGAACTGTACACACCCACCCAATCAAGGCATAGG
>JADRCD010208912.1:36330-47755 GCA_019843815.1 Montemys delectorum
TCTCTCTCTCTCTCTCTCTCTCTCTCTCTCTCTCTCTCTCTCTCTCTTGTTTACCTAACACATCATTTTCTCCCAGTCTGTGGAGTGTCTTATTTTCTTACTGATGTCATTTGATGACCAGATGTTTTCAATTCTTGAGCTAGACATGCAGCCCCTGGGGTAGATTCCTTGCCCAGCATACTCCATCCCCAGCATGGAGTGCGTCCGTCTGGGGGAGAGGTTATCAGCTTGCTATAGGAACCATTGCTTTCCCCTTTGTGTTTAGGACCACGATCAATCTCACAGAAGTTTCTGCGTTTGTATATAAGGTAGAGACCAATTCTTCCACCCCATCCCATTAGAGACCCTGTGGATCTCTAATCGATGCAACACTTTTTACATATTTGATTTAGTTGCTGTTTTATTTTTATGTGCATGCGTGTTTTGGCTGCATGCATGTCTGTGCACCACTTGTGTGCAGTGCCTGCTGAGGTCAGGAGAGGGCATCAGATCTCTGGAACTGGACTTATAGCCGGTTGCCAGCCACCATGTGGGTGCAGGGAATGGAACTCGGGTCTCCTACAAGAGCATTAAATGCTCTTAAGCCCCTAGCCTCCCCTCTGGTCCCATCCTTTCTCTTTTTAATTTCCATAACATCTTAGTTGTTAACTGACCACACATACTAGTGTACATTCATTTTTTGAATCCTAGTCTACTCACTCCACTGTAAGGCCCCAGTATTGTAAGCCTTGGTATTTGACAGCTCTGAGGGAGGGTTGTAACATAACCACTTTAGGCTCACCCCCACTAGCTTACACATAAATGAGATGCAGGCTATGGATATTTTATTTGGGGGGGGTCACCTCTAATTTACTGTTCTAACTGCTGGCCTGGCCACCTCTCTAGACGTGCACCCCAGATGTGGGGGGGTCACCTCTAATCTACTGTTCTAACTGCTGGCCTGGCCACCTCTCTAGACGTGCACCCCAGATAGGGGGGGTCACTTCTAATCTACTGTTCTAACTGCTGGCCTGGCCACCTCTCTAGACGTGCACCCCAGATGGGGGGGGTTACCTCTAATCTACTGTTCTAACTGCTGGCCTGGCCACCTCTCTAGACGTGCACCCCAGATGGGGGGGTCACCTCTAATCTACTGTTCTAACTGCTGGCCTGGCCACCTCTCTAGACGTGCACCCCAGATGTGGGGGGGTCACCTCTAATCTACTGTTCTAACTGCTGGCTTGGCCACCTCTCTAGACGTGCACCCCAGATACTTGCTGTTTCTCCTGGCCATGTGCTCATCCTCCATCTCCCCTCATGGCAGCTTCTGTCTCTCCTCTCTGGTTCTCATTTATTTGTAAGCTAGTCGGAGATAAGCTTAAAATGGTTGCACTACAGAGAGGCATGGATTTTGGTGGGAGACATTTGAGCTCTTAAAAAAATTAAAAGGTGATGCGCTTGGAACCCTTTCTTCCTATTGGGATGCCTCATCCATCTTTGATATGAGTGTTTGTGCCTAGTCTTATTGTAACTTACTATACCTCGGTCAATTTAAATCTCTGAGATGTCTGCTGTTTTCTGAAGGGAAATAGAGGAGGAGGGGATCTGGGGAGAAGGGAGGTGGGCGGGGGGGGGACTGGGAGGAGTGGAGGGAGGGGAGGCTGTGGATGGGATGAAGTGTATGAGAGAAGAATTTTTTAAAAAATTAAAAGGCAAGATGGGTGTGGTGGTGCATACCTTTAATCCTAGTACTCGAGAGGCAGAGGCAGGGGGATCTCTGAGTTGGAAGCCAGCCTGGTCTGCAGAGAAAGTTCCAGGATAGCCAGGGCTACACAGAGAAACCCTGTCTTGAAGAACCAAAACCAACCAAACAAACAAACAAAAAAGTGAGAGGGGAGCCGAGCATAGTCGTGTCTGCTGGTCATCCTGGCTTTTCGGAGGTAGAGACAGGAGGACCAAGTGTTCAAGGCCATCCTTGGCTGCATAGTGGATTTGAGGCCATCCTGGACTACAGGAGACCTGCATTAAAAAAAAGAGAAGGAGGGCCAGGTGGTGGTGGCTCATGCCTTTAATCCCAGCACTTGGGAGGCAGAGGCAGGTGGATTTCTTAGTTCGAGGCCAACCTGGTCTACAGAATGAGTTCCAGGACAGCCAGGGCTACACAGAGAAACTCTGTCTCAGAAAAAAAAAGAAAAGAAAAAGAAAAAGAAAGAAAAAAAGAGAAGGAAGAAAGTCAGGAAAGTGAGGAAGAGGAAGAAGAGGAGGAGGAGAGAGAGGAGGAGGAGGAGGAAGGGGAGGAGGAGGGGGAGAGAAAGGAGTGAGGAGAACTCACTCTGTCCCTACAGGAGTCTGTCAGGCTTTGCACAGGACACTAGGGAGCTGGTCCAGGTGTCTGGGGAAGGCCGTGGCCCCCATACTCATCTGCCAGACTCCCTTGGCCCAGATGTGTTGGTATCAACTTTATCTAGCAACTTTTCATACTAAGTACATGCAGCAGAGCCGGGTCAGACGAGATGCCTGCTCTCATGGAATGCTAAATGCCATGCAGAGTGTGAGCAGACAGGACCCCTGTGATTGGGGGAGGGTGAGGACAAGCCGCTCTGCCCAACATGAGGACGGCAGGCCTGAGTTACACCCGTTAAGGGCAGAACTGTAAGATGTCAGCTTGTAGGGGTCAAAAGGGCATTCTAGGACAGAGGGGGCAGAGCACAGAGGGTCTTAGGGTAGTGTTTGTGGAGCTAACGGAAGACCGATGTGGCCCGCATAGGCTGGGTGAGAGGAACCCGGTGGAAAGAGACACAGGCCAGATCTGCACAGAGAGCCAGCTCTCCTTTAGGTAGAGGGCTTTGTTGCCAGTAGGTGTTGTGCTGATGTGTGCTGGGGATGCGGACCGATTCTGACCCCTGGCTGAGTCAGTTCTCACACGCATTTTCCCCCCCTTCAACCCCTCCCCCCCAGCCTCCTGAACCATGGCGGCTCAGTGCACCCCGTCTATTCTGACCATCCTGGTGTTGCTCGGCTCAGCCAGTGCGGGCCCTTTCTCTCCTCGGTCCAACGGGACGCTGCCGGTGCGGCGGCCCCCTCCCCAGCCAGGTGGCCCTTCTTCTCAGCTGTACGAGCATACTGTGGAAGGAGGAGAGAAGCAGGTGGTGTTCACACACCGCATTAACCTGCCCCCGTCAGCTGGCTGCGGCTGTCCCCCGGGCTCTGAACCCCCAGTGCCTGCTTCAGAGGTGCAGGCCCTGAGGGTCCGGCTGGAGATCCTGGAGGAGCTGGTAAAAGGGCTTAAGGAACACTGCTCAGGAACGTGCTGTCCCACAGCGGCCCAGGCTGGCACAGGTGAGCCGCTGGTTGGGGTGGGGTAGGGTGCGGGCACAGAAGGGAGAAGAGGGTGGGGATGGGAGAGCTGCTAGGCAACTAGGAGCTAAAATGACCTCCTGAAAATAGTCTGTCCATCGGATACTTACACGGGCTGGGTCTCACTTCTTCCTGCTCCAGGCCAGACGGACGTGCGCAGCCTCTGCAGCCTCCACGGTGTCTTTGACCTGAGCCGCTGCGCCTGCTCCTGTGAGCCTGGCTGGGGGGGACCCACCTGCTCAGACCCCACCGACACAAAGACGCCCACCTCCTCCCCGCCCTCAGCCTCCAGGGCCTGTCCCGAAGACTGCAACGACCAGGGCCGCTGTGTCCGAGGGCGCTGTGTGTGCTTCCCCGGCTACAGTGGCCCCAGCTGCAGCTGGCCCTCTTGCCCTGGGGACTGTCAGGGGCGCGGGCGCTGCGTGCAGGGCGCGTGCGTGTGTCGCGCGGGCTTCTCGGGCCCTGACTGCAGCCAGCGCTCCTGCCCTCGCAACTGCAACCAGAGAGGACGCTGCGAGGACGGCCGCTGCGTGTGCGACCCCGGCTACTCGGGCGAGGACTGTGGGGTGCGGAGCTGTCCCGGGGGCTGCAGCCAGCGGGGGCGCTGCGAGGGCGGCCGCTGCGTGTGCCGCCCCGGGCTACTCGGGCGAAGACTGTAGCACGCGGACGTGCCCGCGTGACTGCCGTGGCCGTGGCCGCTGCGAGGACGGGGAGTGTATCTGTGACGCAGGCTACAGTGGCGACGACTGCGGTGTCCGGAGCTGCCCCGGGGACTGTAACCAAAGGGGCCACTGTGAGGACGGGCGCTGCGTGTGCTGGCCCGGGTATACCGGAGCGGACTGCAGCACGCGCGCCTGCCCACGGGACTGCAGGGGCCGCGGGCGCTGCCAGGATGGCGTGTGCCTGTGCCACGCGGGCTACAGCGGCGAGGACTGCGGGGTGCGCAGCTGTCCCGGGGACTGTCGCGGCCGCGGGAGCTGCGAGAGCGGCCGCTGCGTGTGCTGGCCCGGGTACACGGGCCGAGACTGTGGCACGCGCGCCTGCCCCGGTGACTGTCGTGGGCGCGGGCGCTGTGTGGACGGCCGCTGCGTGTGCAATCCGGGCTTCACGGGCGAGGACTGCGGGAGCCGTCGGTGCCCCGGGGACTGTCGCGGGCACGGCCACTGCGAGAACGGCGTGTGCGTGTGCGCCGTGGGTTACTCCGGCGACGACTGCAGCACGCGCAGCTGCCCCAGCGGCTGCAGAGGCCGCGGCCGGTGCCTAGACGGGCTCTGCGTGTGCGACGAAGGCTACTCGGGTGAGGACTGTGGCATAAGGCGGTGTCCGCGCGACTGCAGCCAGCACGGCGTGTGCCAGGATGGCGTGTGCGTGTGCCACGCGGGCTACGCAGGCGAAGACTGCAGCATTCGCACCTGCCCGGCCGACTGTCACCGGCGTGGCCGCTGTGAGGACGGGCGCTGTGTGTGCAACCCAGGCTATACCGGGCCAGCATGTGCCACCCGCACCTGCCCAGCTGATTGTCGTGGCCGTGGGCGCTGTGTGCAGGGAGTGTGCGTGTGCTACGCTGGCTACAGCGGTGAAGACTGTGGGCAGGAAGAGCCTCCTGCCAGTGCCTGCCCTGGGGGCTGTGGGCCGCGGGAACTGTGCCGCAATGGACAATGTGTGTGTGTTGAGGGCTTTCGAGGCCCAGACTGTGCTATCCAGACGTGCCCTGGTGACTGTCGCGGCCGGGGAGAGTGTATCCAGGGCAGGTGCGTCTGTCAAGATGGCTTCGCTGGGGACGACTGCGGGGAAGGTGAGCCAGGCGCATTCTCCAATACGCTGGGGCAAAACCAGGAGTTCTGGTAACAGGAGCCTGAGGCCTAGGGACCTAGAGGAAGAATGGAGGGAGGGGTCAGTCAGAAGGACCCCAACCACCAAGGGCTGTAAAGTCTGACCTTTAGATCTTTTTTTTTTTTTTTTTTCCCTGAGACAGGGTTTCTCTGTGTAGCCCTGGCTGTCCTGGAACTCATTCTGTAGACCAGGCTGGCCTCGAACTAAGAAATCCACCTGCCTATGCCTCTCAAGTCCTGGGATTAAAAGCATGTGCCACCACCGCCGACCTTTAGATCTTTTTAAAGGTTTTTGTTTGTTTGTTTGTTTGTTTTGGTTTTTTCGAGATAGGGTTTCTCTGTGTAGCCCTGGCCATCCTGGAACTCACTCTGTAGACCAGGCTGTCCTCGAACTCTGAAATCTGCCTGCCTCTGCCTCCCAAGTGGCACGTGCCACCACTGCTGGGGCTTTTTAAAGCTTTTATGTTCAAGGCATGGGGGAAATTGAGGGACCTGCTTTTGGGCAGTGGGAGCAAAGATGTGCCCTTTGGTGTGGCCCTGAGTGCCGGGGAGAGCCATGGGGATGCCGCTCCTGGCTAATCAGCTTGTCCTGTTCCATTCTGGGCAGAGATTCCAGCCATCCAGAACATGAGGATGCATCTTCTAGAGGAGACAACAGTCCGAACAGAGTGGACACGGGTTCCCGGTCCTGTGGATGCCTATGAAATCCAGTTTATCCCCACGGTGAGGCAAGATGGGCAGCATGGGGGGAGGGGGAGGGGAGGGCTCACCTGATGCCAGAGACTCATGAGAGTCCAGACGACTGGCCCCCGACTCTGCTCCAAGGGCCTTCTTAGCCTGCCCCAGCCTGGCACAGGGGCCTCAACACTGGTCTGTGGAAACTAGGGTGTTGATGATAATGGTGAACTCATTACTCCTGGCTGCTCAGTGTATGGCAGCCATTGTTAGGACTTTTGATTGATTGATTGATTGATTGATTGGTTGATTGATTGATTTTATATGCATATACTGTAGCTGTCTTCAGACACACCAGAAGAGGGCGTCAGATCCCATGACAGATGGTTGTGAGCCACCCTGTGGCGGCTGGGAATTGAACTCAGGACCTCTGGAAGAACAGCCAGTGCTCTTAACCACTGAGCCATCTCTCCAGTTTTTGTTGCTGAGCCCGTCTCAGCCCCATTCTGCACCCATCCATTTGCCTTGGCTGGGCACCAGCATGGGGCACATGGTGCCGTCCTTGCTTCCTATGATGGGGTGCTCAGCCACCTCAGTCTTTTCAGGCAAACTCTCAGCCTCTCCCCCAGCCCCATGCTTTGTTCTCAGACTCTTTAGTGATCTATGCCTCTGCTCCCCAAGACAGGGAGAGCCACTGGCTGACTATGGACTCACAACGTTGTCTCAGTTTCTACATATCAACCTGCACCCAACACAGACTCTCCTTGGTTTTGATCATGTTCATTTATCTTTTTTATTGTGAATCTCACAGAAGCCCAAAGCAAAACACTTAGAAACGATAGACAAGCAGCCCTTTAACCCCAGCACTCAGAGGCAGAGGCATGCGGATCTCTGAGTTTGAGGGTAGCCTCGTCTACATGACTAGTTCCAGGACAACCCAGGGCTATGCAAAGAAACTCTGTCTCAAAAACAAACAAACACCCCCAAACAAATAAATAACACCCCGTCCAGAAAAAAAAAAAAAAACAAGAAAAAAAAGGCAAAAATATAGATAAGCAAAAAGGAAGGAGAGAATGAAGGGAAGAAAGAAAGGAGGGAGGGAGGGAAGAAAGAACAGGGAGAGAGAGGGAGAGGGAGGAAGGAAAGGAGGGAGGAGGAGAGGGAGGAGAGGAAGGGAAGAAAGGTAGCCGGCAGCCTTCAGCCACCCATCCCTTAGTCTATATATAGGCTTTGCCTTCGGCTCTGTTCAGTGTTATCGCTCTTGGTTTAGGCCAAGCTGTCTGGGCAGTGGTAACAACTCTGAGTCTGCGAACTCATTTTCCCAGCCCCAGCCCCAGTCCCACGTTTCTCCCAGCATCCTCCCCTGCTTCTAACTTGCTCCCTTGGGAGCTCAGTGAGGATGAGGATGAAGCTGTGGCCTCTCCCTGGGGACCTCCCCGGACACGGCCTGTCATTGCTCGTCCCGCAAACGGTGGGCAAGACCACACTTGTATCCGTCAGTCCAGATGGAACTCCAGACAGACACACTCCCTGGCCCTAGAGCCTCCGTGCTGGGGCAGAGAGGAAAGTGCCAAGGTGTTAGCTGCCACCCTTACCCAAAGGCAGGTCCCACGGGAAGGTCTCCAGCTGCATCCCAAGCCCCAGTCCCTACTTGGTGGCCCAACCAAGATACACTCCCCCCTTCTCCTGTTTAAATTTTTTATATAAAAATAATTTAATCGGGAGACAAGAATTTGGCAAGGGGGAAAGAGAAAACTGGTAGCTGGCCCTGTGACAGGAAAACAAGTGCGCTAACACTTTATGAAGTGTTCTTCCACTCTGGGGTGCGCGTACATTATTTACATAGCTCTAATCGGAGGGTGGGACTTTCTGAAGGAATTTTCCTATGAACCTCCAGGGGAAGGAGAAATAAAATAAACAGTTGAGATAAGAGAAGTCCTCAGGCACTGTTGTCTCCCGCTCCAAACGCACACAGCCCCATCTTTGGGTGTTGCCGAGGGGTGTGGTGGCTTTTGCCTTTGCTCTGAACAGGGTGGTGTACGGTTTGTGCGCCAGGCTGAGCCCCATCCACACCCCACCCCCACCTCTGCCCTCAGCCCTTCACCTCTGCTCTAGGATGGGACCCTTCCAGGTCCTCCGTGAGGCCGTGTGCTAAGCAGACCCTCAGCCCATGCTCAGACCTTAGCCCTGCTTTATTAGCTCTGTGGCAACTCTTGGTTGGGCCTGAGGCTCCCGACATGGAGCCTATTCTGCAGATCCTTGTCATCCTCTGCCTTCTCCCTCTGAGCCTGTTGCTCCCTCATTCCTGCCAGCTCCCTGGCCCCACCTTCCCAGAAACACTTCTCAGAACCAGACTCTGCTATTCCTGGCCAAGTGCACCCTTTTCAGAACTTAGGACTAGCCCTCCCCTCCTGTGCGTTGTGGATTGTCACGGTGACTCCATGGCTCTCAAAGGCTTTGCCACCTCAAGATCTAAGTAAGGGCAGTGGGGGTGGGGGTGGGGATGGGGCAGGAACCCATCGGGACAAAAATTCATGCTCATGGCCTCAAGCTCCAACTGCTCCCTCTCTTCTTCTACAAGATGTGAGAGAGACCTGAGGAGCCTGAGCCCTGGATTAGAGACCCTTGGGTGTTCCTTGTCAGAATGTTCTAGACAGCCTGGAAGTGGGCTGTACCGAGTGCTCACTGCGACACAGACCTGGGCCTTGGAGGAGTTTTTCTTGGGTCTCCTGTGAGAGGAGAGATGAAAATGAGATCCTTGCTGGGTACCATCCAAGCTGGACTTTGCCTGTCGGACCATGAGGCTGATAGTGAGAATCAAGTTAGAGGTTGCCAATAGCGATCAGCGAGGAGGCCGAACTTTACTAGGGAGCAGAGCCAGCTGCCAGCATCCGGCCAGAGCGCCCGCTTCACACCCGCATGATGGGTCTGGGCAGCGTGGGTGAAGCTGGCAGGGGAGCTTCCAAGGCTCTGCTATCAAGTGTGTTATGGGAGAAACCAAGATATAGAGGTCAATACAAAGAACTCAGGGTGGGTTTGTCAGGGCGAAAGATCTAAGCTTTGAGGGCATATCATAGAAGGAGAGGCGGACTGGGAGTGATGGCCAGGCAGGCTCCAGGAGGTGCAAGGGTGAAGGCTGCCCCAAAGCCTCGCAGAGAGGATGCGGCTTCTCTGTACCCAGGGGAACGTTTTCACCCGGAAAACAGGGACACAGCTTTCGTTCATCCTCACCCAAAACTCTCCACGTGGCTTCTCATCTGGTTTTGTACTTTGGTGTTTACTATGCTCTCTTGGTTTAGGACAGTGCCTTTCACATTTTCCAGTCCCATCTGGCTGAATGGAGGTGCCCCTAACCATGGCCAACACAGCTAAGCAGTACAGCGTGTCCTCAGCGGTGGCTGCCCTTGCTAAGCAGCCCCAGGAAATGTAGGGTTGTTAGAAGGCTCGCAGGCATCCAGCCCTCCCACTGCCCCAGCAGCTGGGCCTCTAGGAGCCTGCAGGGCCACCCCACATAATCTCATAACTTCTGAAACATGCCAAGAGGAGAGCTTGTGTTCTTGTGGGCATTTACCACACTTTGAGATTAGGGAGGGAGAGGTCTACATTTGGCTACTAGGTTGAGCCCAACCTGGCCAGGGACAGGAATGGTGTGTTATTATTTGAATCTCCAACACATGGCATGGTGCCGGGTGTAACAGCGCTCAGGAAATGTACTAATGGAGCTTTGAGCGGTTGAGCCTTGATATAAGGGGGACACAAGGCCGCTGAAGAGACATTTTTCTAAATGTCTAAGGGGACACACACTCCATGTCCCAAGTCACACACAGGCAGCCCTGTTCCCATTAGAAGAGGCAGCTAAGCAGGCATGGGCAGAGTGGGGATGTAGGACATTTCTGCTGTGTCTCCTCTGTTCTAAAAGAATGTGTTTAGGTATCTGGGGTCACCAAGGAACCAGAGGGCCCCTGGGTCAGGTGGAAATCTGGCAAATGAGCAGGCAGGGATTGCCCATGAGAGGAGATCCTGGTTTCTTATATTTTTAAAGATTTATTTATTTCCTTGGTGTGGTGGTACACACCTGTAAACCCAGAACTTGGAAAGCAGAGGTAGAGGCAGACAGATGTCTGTGAGTTCGAGGCCAGCCTGGTTTATAGAGTGAGTTCCAGGACAGCCAGGGATACATAGTTAGACTCTGTCTCAAAACAAAAAACAAAAAACAAAAACCCAAAACCAACCAAACAACCAAACAAAAACAATTCAAAAAGAAACAGAAAAAAGATTTATTTTGTCTGTGTAAGTACAAATGCATATGCACATGTGTGTCTAGGTACCCAACGAGGCCAGAAAAGGGCATCAAATCCCCTGGTGCTAGAGTTACAGGCAGTTGTGAGCAACCTGGTGTGGGTGCTGGGAACTCAACTCTGATGGTGGTGGTAGTTGCTACTGCTCCTCCTCCTCCTCCTCCTCCTCCTCCTCTTCCTCCTCCTCCTCTTCCTCCTTCTTCTTCTGTTTTTGTTTCGCTTCTGTTTTTCAAGACAGGGTCTCTCTGTGTATCCCTGGCTTCCTAGAACTCACTGTGTAGACCAGGCTGGCCTCAAACTCAGCAATCCGCCTGCCTCTGCCTCCCAAGTACTGGGATTAAAGGTGTGCGCCACCACACCCAGCTTGGCCTCAGTTTTCTGAAGAAAATTATTTTATGTATAATGGTGTGTCTCTGTGTGTTTGTGTATGGGGGTGTGCACATGAGCACAGGCATACAAGGAGTGCAGTGGTGTGGAAGCTAGATTTAGTGTGGGTGGTTGAGAGCTGCCCCACGTGGGTCCTCTGCAAGGGCAGTAAACTATCTCTGCAGCCCGTCTTCCTCTCCCCTGTTGTCTAGACAGGCTCCTTCTGAGTCCCCATCTGTCCTTGAGGGAGCTGGCAGACATAGACCACAGAGAAGAGCTGCTGGCTAGAGTGAGGGCTCTAGTTGTCTTGGCTCCCCTGCTTGTATAGAGGGTGAAGTCCCACACAGTCCAATGTTGACACCATTTCACCATTTGGAACTGTTAAAAAAGAGACCGAAGCTGGGTAGTGATGGCACACACCTTTAACCCAGCACTTGGGAGGCAGAGGCAGGTGGATTTCTGAGTTTGAGGCCAGCCTGGTCTACAGAGTGAGTTCCAGGACAGCCAGGGCTACACAGAGAAACCTTGTCTCGAAAAACCAAAAATGAATGAATGAATGAATGAATGAATAAACAAACAAACAAACAAACAAATAAGGTTGTCTCCTTTGGGGCTGGAGAGATGGCTCAGTGGTTAAGAGCACTGACTGGCCAGGCAGTGGTGGCGCATGCCTCTAATCCCAGCACTTGGGAGGCAGAGGTAGACAGATTTCTGAGTTTGAGGCCAGCCTGGTCTACACAGTGAGTTCTAGGACAGCCAGGGCTACACAGAGAAACCCTGTCTCAAAAAAACAAAAACCAAACCAAACCAAACCAAAACAAGACAGCTATAGTGTACTTAGATATAATAATAAATAAATCTTTAAAAAAAAAAAAAAACAAATCACTCACACCTTTAATCCCAGCACTTGGGAGGCAG